>APFE030254055.1:113731-124398 GCA_000404065.3 Pinus taeda | reverse complement strand
TCTTTCTTCCAGGGACCACTTTTCATCAATTTTCAAACTGGATCCATGAACATCAAACAATCATCAAGAATCAACCAATCTCCTTTTCACCAACTAGATCTGAAACAAGTAGATACTTCTCTCACAGCGGTACACAGAACTCTGTACCAGAAACCACACGGCAGAAACAGAACCCAAAACACAGCAGCAATAAGCAGAAACAACTAGATCACAGCTTAATGCATATACACATTTTCAACAGTCTGCAACTTGCGTGCATACGCATCTGCGTATGGAACAACCTGCGTATACGCGCTTTTACTTCCCTTAAACTGCGTGTATACACGCCTTCGCTTTAACTGAACCTGCGTACAGATCTATAAAGGACAACGCACTCTTCCAGATATTCAATCACTAATTAACCCAGATTATAGATCAGATAAGCGTCACATCAAGCAGATCAAATCATACAGAGATACTATCATTTAGGCTTAAAGATTATGACCCATGAATAGACCTTATCCTTCCTTTTGTGCTAAGGTTCCTCCTTCCTTCAGATCCAGATCTGCATCACCATCCAATATACCAGCTCTAGCACTTTTCAGATCTTCAATAATAATTAAGATAGTGATTTGTCACAAGATCCCCTTCCTCTTTTATAGCCCTAGGCCTTCCCCAATACCATGGTCCAAAACCATAACATTTCAATACCATGAACCCAAAAACAATGGATCGACACAATTGACGAGACGCCAGGGTCCAAAACATAGGTTCAAGTTCCAAGATCTAACTGCCATGGACCAAAAGAGTGATCACCAACATATACGCGTTTTTGTAATGTATAACCCGCGTGTATATGCGCCTTTGTCTAGATGAACCTGCGTATATGTCTTTTTCTACTTTCTGAGTGCCTGAACTGAGATCTGTTACCAAAGAAGGTTGCCATCAAGGACAACACCTGTGCCATAGCTCAAACCTGTGCCATAATGCCAACAGTCCTCGTACTCCTCAACAACCTTGTCCATCTGTAGTTGTTGTGTGGAGGGGCCCTCTCTAGAGGTCATGGCCACCGTCTTCTTCTTTCCTTGATGGTGTATCATTAGGAAAACAAATTTCCCGGTTTTGGAAATAAGGTTACTACATTGTTTTGTAGTAACCAAAGAGATGGCAGTAGGTGGTGCTACCTTTGGTATCCTATACAACTTACTTCCCAAAGTAACAATAGCAGCATGAGGCCTTGATTGATACATAGCATGTTGCTTCCACAGGTATGGTTGGCCTAATAATACATCACAAACATCAAGGGGAGCAATGCCACACAAGACCTCATCCATGATGGGCTTGATGTTGTATGGAAGGGGACACTGTTGGCTCTTGCAAAGATTCCATCCTTGGTGAAGCTGCCAAATGGTGTATGGTTGTGGATGTGTTGTGGTCAGAAAGCCCAACCACTTCATGACCTTTATTGAAATGAGGTTCATTTGGCTCCTTCTATCGACAATGAGGTTCTTTTAGCATGGAGCCCTTTACCCACATGTGGGAGTGGAAGAGGTGCTCCTCCTCCTCTGGATCTTCGGGTTCCTCCTTTTGGATCTTCATGGTGGAAATGGTGGTATTGGGCTCTACATCGATAATATGCTTCCCTTTTTCATTCCCCTTGTCGGGCTCTGACTTAGAGTCAGAACATGCATTTGATTCTGAAACCTTGAGTTTGGCTAGCAGTTATTGCTTAGACTAATGCTCACTTGTGTTGTGAGTGCAGCTCTTATGGAACTCACACCACTTTCCCATGTCCTATTCTGGCTTCATGACACTTTTATTTGCTTGCAGCTTTGGCAAGTCGTCTTAGGCCACCCACCTTGGCTTTTTCCTTTTTTCTGCAGTTTGGGGGCACCTTTCCATTGCTCTAGATTCATAGATCCAAAGTCTTTCTTCTTTTATTTAAACTTTTTCTTGATCTTGACAGCATATCAGTAGGTTGTGTCAAGCAAGGAGATGTTTAGGAATTCTATTTCATCCTGGATGTACCTTTGTAGGCAACCATGGTACTTGAGTACAAAATGTTGCTCTGAATCCTTAATACCCAACATCGTGTGAAGGGTATGGAAAATATTGGTAAACTCTGGCATGTCTTGGTCCCTTCCCTAGCATAGCATGGTCCACTTTATTTATTTATCCTCATAGCTTCCGACATGGTAGTATTGTTCCTTGATGGCAAGCTGAAATGAATTCCAAGTGGATGCGGTTGAAAATAGTGAGGTTGTACTTTAAATCTTCTGCTTACAGGATATTTCCCATCAATCCCTGACATGGCAGGTGGCTTTGAGAAGAGCGAAAGTAATATTTTCTCGATCGGAAAAATCATGAACAAAAAGATACCTTTATAGTAGATTTAATCATTTATCTATGGCATCTGCTCTCTGACCCTCAAATATGGGAATGTCAAATTTAACTTGTACCTGAAAAGGTGTGGTACTTCCAAAGTATCTGTTGGAAGTAGATGTGTCACCCCTAGGTAGCCGTTGAAGGATCTAGGCAAGGTTGTTCATCATTACATTCCTTTGTTGCTCGAGGGCCTCTTCGAGAAAAGTTTTGATAAGATCTCCTGCCCCCTCATCTTTCTTTTCTTCCACCATGGGAGACCATCAGGATTTGTGACATTGGTCTTGCAAAGGTTCAACCAGTTCAAGCCTTAAGTCCTTATCTCTCGACCTCATTGGGGACATCCAAAGAAAGACAGAGAAAGAGCAGACCGCTGACTCTTGAAGGTTAGGAATGACAAGTTTTTTATCCTTTGAATCCTTTGTTCAATCCTATTGTGATGTCACTGTAGCGTTCGTATAGTTCATAAAATAGATAGGGTATTCCTTTGGAATTATCCCCTCGAACATCTTCAGTTGTTCGTCGTCATTTATTTCCACCCATGGAATCAGAAGGCGATATCCTAGTCTCCTCTCTAGGTCACTCGGAGGTTTTTGCTACACACACTCCTCACATTATCCTGAGAAGGGATATCCTTTCCCTCCTGAATGTTTCCCTTACACGAGAAGCATTTTGACTAGTGTTTACCTTGAGTTACCTTGTAATTATACCTCTTTAGCTTATTTCGTGTCAAGAACTCCTAGTGCTTCGTCATTATATCACAACCCTATCTAGTCATCTTGTGCTATGCCTACCTCAGGTCCATTCGTTTAGAACCCAACCTCTCAGCCAATTGCAATATTGTAGTGACTTCAATTCCGATGTAACCCACCATTTCGAATCCACTCATTTTGTCATTTAAAGTTACTCTTCCAGTTCAACCCACGGTCTCGAGTCACATCTCTATAAGTTCTTTGACCCCTCCAGTTAGTGGACAGACTGTGCCTGGGGAGTAGAATCCTAATATTTGCATGATGTCTGCCACAACCAATGTGAGTGGCTCACAAACTCACATTGTTGGAATGAACCATCCCTCTTCCAGTTCCATTCTGAACCTTGTTGGTCCAGCTGGATCGAGTAATGTCCAGTATTAGCAGCTGAACCCTGTTGGTCTGTCTGGGTCAAGTAACGTCCAGTACTAGCAACGATATGCGGCTCAGGTTCAATAATAACCTCCTTATGTTCCATATTATTCAAAAACGATGGTAAATCCACCTTACTTCCCTCAGTATGGACCTTATGTTTAGCCTGGTCTGTCTGCCATCCCTTGTGGATATGGCCAGATCTAATTTGGGAACTTTTAGTTCCCTCAAGGTGTCACTCTAGGAACTATTCAAGTACTCTTGCAGCAGTAAGGATATATTTTGTAGTAGCAAGGGCAACCTTCATAATAGCAACAGTCATCCTTGCAGCAGCAATGGCAAACAATGCACCAGCAAGGACAACTGAAACACCCATAGGGGAGACCCTTGCAATAGTCGTAGCAAACTTTATAGCCTCAAACATAGTTTATTCACCAAACCTCCTAGCCTATGTCCTCGCAAGGTCAACCTTTGCAGCTACAGGGACAAGCTTTACAACAGAAAGCTAAACCCTTGCAGCAACAAGGTCAGACTAGGTAGCAACAACTCTTGTACTCATATCAACAAGGTCAACCTTTGCAAGGTCAAGGTCAAGTCCTGCAACAACAGGCTCAAAATATTTATGTCCAAGGGCAACAGGTTCAAGATCCTTATGTCCAAGTGCACCAGGTGCAAAATCCTTATGTCCAAGGGCAATAGGTTTAGAATCCTTATGTCCAGGGGCAACATGTGAAAAATCCTTATGTGTAGGGGAAGTAGAACCCTTATGTCTAGGGGAAATAGGTGTAAAATCCATATGTCCATTGCCAATAGGCTCAACAACCTTTTAACCCATATGTTACTTATCAGTAGCATGTGGCTGGACAGTCTCAAGCCTACCCAGGCCAAAATCATGCCTATGGCAAGGTTGCCACATTTTTAATGCATGCACCACTATGGTCAACTCCAAACCATAAGTAGAGTCGATTTGTTCATAATCCTTTAGTCTGTGTGACTCATAGGCAATGAATTTTCCTTCCTGATTTAATACTCCACCAACACCCTCTTTACTTACATATGTACACACTACAAAGGATTTTTCAAGATCTACCACTTTTAGTGTTGGAGTTGTTGTAAGCAATTGTTTTAGCTACTCAAAATGTTGTTAGCATTCTATTATCTAGTGGAAAGAATGCCCCTATTTCTGAAATGAAGTCATGAGAAAGGATATTTTTGAAAAGCCTTTAACAAATCGATGGTAATACCCTGCCAAGCCGAAGAAAGATCTTATGTCCACAACGTTTTTCGGTGTGGTCCATTCCATAATTTTTTTGTTCTTCTCCAGATCCACCATTATTCCATTTGCTGATATTACATGGCCTAGGTACTGGATTTGATATTTATAAAAATTTCACTTGATAAACTTTGCATACAACTAGTTATCCTGCAAAATCTGAAACATTGTTCTCAAGTGCTACTCATGTTCGACCTGATTTTTTGAACAGATTAGTATATCGTCGATAAAACTTAGGGCAAATTTATATAGGAATAGCTAGAAAATGTCATGCATTAGGCTTATGAAATTGGTTGGAGCATTGGTAAGGCCGAAAGGTAGTACCACAAACTTTTAATGTCCATAACGAGTTCAGAATGTGATTTTGTAGATATATTTATCCTTTATTCTGATCTGGTGGTAACCAAACCTTAAATCGATTTTTGAAAACATGCTAGCTCCCTAAACTTGATCAAATAAATCATCAACACGAGGTAAAGGGTACTTATTCTTAATGGTCAGCTTATTTAGCTGAGGATAATCAATACACAATCTTAAGGTCCCATCATTTTTTCGTACAAATAACACAGGGGCTCCCAAATGGGACACACTAGGGCAAATGTACCCTTTATCTAATAGCTCTTGAAGCTGCATTTTAATTTATGTTAATTTAGGAGTTATCATGCGGTAGGGGGCTTTCGAAACAAGGGTTGATCCAGGCATTGGCTCAATGGTAAAATCAATATCTCGTCTTGGCGGCAACCTAGGGGTGGATTCAGGGAATACGTCTATGAAATCTTGAATTACAGGAATATTCGCTAGAAGGTCGGTATATTCATAAATCTAAAAGTATTTACCCATGTCTAGCAGCAAATATTCTACTGCTTCTTCAAACTCTCCTTCAAACAACGATGGTTTGATTTTCTTGAACTCACCTTGTAACTCTTTCTTCTATCTTTTATTCTTCCTTTGATCAGAAACGTTATCTGAACGCCTTTCTTATTCCTCTTTATGGCCTTCAGTGGATTCTACATTATCTTCCTCATTATGGGCTGTTGTGGTCTTTTCCCTATTCTCTGTACTGGGGTTTGGTCCCTGTTGATTTTATTGATCAGACATACTTTTAACTATATTCTCTTGTTCCTACCTTAATTGTTCATTGTCCGTGCTCAGGTTCATCATCTCTGCCCGTAATTGTTGCACTGTTTCAAGCAAGGCAGCATTAGCCTATCGCAGTTCTTCTCCTAGTTGTACCCATAGTTCTAGGTTGGTCTCCACATAAGTCACATCCAACTGGCTTGATGATCTAGGGCTCCTCTGCATCTTATCCTTGGTGCTAACCTTAATCTATCTCTCTCTCTCTGTTCATATTCATCCATACTCAGTTTATTTTTCTTTTATCAATATTAAAGTATCATAACTTAATTGACTGCTAAATAGCCCAGAGGTCTCAGTATGTGTGCTTGGGCTCTGATACCATTTGTAACATTCATATCTCAAAATAAAAATAAAAAACAAAAATTATTAGGTAACGTAACTATGCAATTTCTTCGGTTGTGAACCAACTCATTAATATATGGATCCATACAAAGTTTTTAATATTGTTTTAACACTTATTTGCATGACTGAGTGAAGTTTAAAGATTAATTTTTCTTTTGTCCTGCTGGGTGTCCACGTACACCACCACGCTATGACTTGCATTAACTCACCTCAAGTTGATCATCCTCGAGACGACCTCTCCTCATTAAGGCAGGAGAGCACGGAGGGGCTTTCCTGCCATACCCATTCCTCTCCATGATGGTCATTAGGTTTGGCGTTAATGTTCTTAACTACAGCTACTTGGGAAGGTCTCGAGGTATCACACTTGGCTTTCCATCCGTCGTTGGATCTGCTTGGATCTCTGGTCACAATACTTCCAGCTTGGCAGGGACATATAATGGTCTTCTCGGCAGTGATGGAGATTCCTTTGCTCCTGATCTAACTTGGCTCTCGGCTCTATGATTACGACCTGGTGCATCATTATGTTATGCTTCTATTCGAAACTCTAGGTACTTGCAAGCCCCTTGTAATGATTTCTTCAACATTTCCTTAATAAGCTTCTTTTGTCAATGTTAAATGCACTGAGATGGTTCATAATAGTGTCTGATACGTTTTTGGGCTACTCTAGAGTAGATGTAAAGGTTACGGCATGGAATCTAACATCCTGGTGGATAAGGTCGATTCCGCGCTAGCATGAGGTAAACAATGTTTCATATTCATGGTATTGATATTTGAATTCATGCTTCACTATCATTTATTGAATCTATCTAGTGTATTGGCAAGTTCAACCATCGCTTCGGGGGATGGCCAACTCTCATTCAGGTAAGCCAATTTTGTTTATCATCGGTTTTTCATATTGCATTTAAGATCCTTACAAGGTTTTAGGTTCTGATTAACGACCTTTACTGTGTAGGTAAGCCTATTGAAGATGCTTAAAACCCTTCGTTTGACATGTGGCTTTTGGAAGGTGTCCTTCGTATTAAACCCTACTTCATTCTTCACTTTCTAGGTGGGTTTGGATTCTGAATTTGCTTGTGCCTTGAGTTCTTCGAGCCGAGTTTCCTGTGATAGAGGTTTCAAGGAATAGTGCTAGATAGGGTTTATAGCTATGGCCAGAATATATTCCTTTTGATTAAGAATGTATTTAAATCCTTTTTGAATTGTCAACCTGTGAAAATGCCAATACAGTACTGGGACTAGTTAATTCTTTCCATGCATTACTTTTTTTGAAACTTACAGTACATTTCATGGCCTAAAATTTGTATTTTTTTAGTTAATCTATTATCTCTGGCCCGTCGTGGTATTTCAACTTCTATAATTTTTTCTAGTTATGATATACGGTTTTTATATCGTGTCCATTCCAATGAATTTGATTTTTAAGTCTCTATTTTCAACAACTTGACTCTATTGTAAATTTATGGCTATTGATGCAAAATTTTTAAACTAAGTTCTTCTATAGTTGATATTTATTGGTTCAGAAGCTCATAGATTAAGCAGTACTGAGAGATTTGGCTCTTGGTTAGTTCCTTCTCAAACTCATCCGACAGCTGATAAACCTTAGATCGACAACCATGAGCAATGCAAGCTTTAGGGTATTTGTTGTTCATGTTTATAAAATCTCTTTTAAAGTTTCCTTCTGCCATTTGATAAAAATATTACTAGAATATAATTTAAGAACTGGGTTTCTATATATATATATATAGTGTGTGTGTGTGTGTGTGTGGATCTGTGCTTTCTCCATAGACTGTGCAAAACCAGTATTATAGAGAATACAAAAGACATAAAGGAATAATGTGTTATGGTTCGTGCTTAGCCTGTCCTTCTAAATTAAATCATAAATTTGTTTGCTAAAATTATCTTGCCCAGTTAGCTAGCATATTTCGCTACTTTTGCATACTTTAGTTATAAATAAATATCTACTAATAATGCATGGTACTAAGATATTGCAACCTACTCTACTCAGAAATCAATAAACACTAATTACTACTATTAGTCTATTCATGTGCTTTCATTCATGCACTTCCTACTATGATAGTAAACAGTCTATCCCTTCCTAGTTATAATGATTGATGTGGTAATATCACTTATCTTTTTTCTTGTTTTGCATTTAACTGTTATTTTGGAAGGTCTCACCACCCAGCCTTGGAACTAGCAATTACATCCAGATTCTCCCTTCGAGCTCTTGCACTTCTAACAATGATGAGAAGTTAGGTACCTTGGGCGTCAGGACTCTGTGGAGCCTCAAGTATTGTACCCCACAACTGTTATCACATTTTTCTTTCCCACTAGTTAAGTTTTTTTGCCAGCTCTAGGAAGAATTCAACACAGTCCAGTTGCTTCAAGCCCCTAAGGTTCTGTCCCTTTTCTTCTTAAGGAAAAAAAATGAAAGAACAGTTGTAAATGTTTTCAGAAGTTAATTCAACTATTTCTCTAGTCTTTTAACAAAGTGCACCAAAATATTTTAATTAATACTTAGCAACATTGTGCTGGCTTTTCAGCTTAATAGTTTTAATAATTTAGACTAAAACAAAATAAAATTAAAAGTGATAATTAAGCGTAGTAACAACAATTGAGGAGTTATCACTGTATGTTACATTTATACTTTATCCTGAAAACTAATTGTTAAAAATAATAATAATTATAATATGCATTTTACTAAATATATAACACATTATCAATATTAATAAATAAATATCTTAAAATTCAACGATTTTAATACATCTATATAAACAATAGTTTTTAATTTAAATTTTTAAAAATAAAAAATAAAAAATAAAAATAAAAATAAATAGTTATTAAAAGATTAAGATTAAAATACAAAATTTACATTTTCTAAATTAATAAAGATAATGTAATTTTAATTATATATATATAATATATATATATATATATATATATATATATATATATATATATATAAATATATATAATAATTTAAAAAGAAAATACTAAATATTAAAAAGAAAAATAGTTGAATTAATTGAATTCATATAATTAAATAACCTTAACTAGTCGTAGGTTCAATTCACAGGTTCGGTTCAGTTCACTTCACTTCACTTGACACTCTTAAAGTTAGGCTTCATACCTAAGCCAATAAAAAGTGACCATTAAGATAGTTCATTCAACAACTATATACACACATCGATTTGTCTTATGAGTAACGGATTCCTCCCCACTCCACATCCAATGGCATGATGGAACATCAATATACCGAATTAGTTTAATTGATTGAATTCATGTAACTAAATAACCTCTCAATTCATGTAAAATTTGAACGTGAGTGGCCATGAAAACAACAAAGAGTCCCATGAACACAGAATATTGAGAACTTTATTTGATAATAAATACATGCCGAGAAGATAGGTCAAACACAATGTTTTGAACCAACTCTTTGACCTTCGGACGATATTCACCCACATGCGGCCTTTGCTGAATCAGTTCATATTTTCTAATCTCCGTAAATCTGAGGTGCTATGAAGAGAGGGTAGCTATGATTTTTTGTCCAAATTCCAAATGAATTGACTGGAAGAGCTTGTTACCTGCATTGGCAAGTCTTCTCATTCGCCAAATTTGATATACTGTACCTAAATACCACAGAGGTTCGTTGTCACTCTCGGGATGGGGGATCTGCGAAGAAATCACGAAGAGCCCATCCTCAAGTGCCTTACTAATGAGATGAATATTATTGTTCTCCAACTATTGAGATGGTTAGGGCAAGAAATGGGTTGAGCATCATCATGTAGATCTTTGAGACGGGAAATACATATGGTCACTATTATATGGACAACTCCCAGGCTTACGCAATAGATATTGTCCTTGGCGGCAGCTTTGAGAATTGCCATTCCGTTATACATGTCTTCATTCACTATATCACTGGCACTCTCTTGTTCAGTTAACACACAGACAGCGGGTCCAGCCACATCAAACATGAAATCCTTCTTCAAATCAAAACAGAGGACCCAGTGCTCTAATACTAAACGGCACATTCTTAAGACCATACTCTGAGTTTTGAAATATTTGCTATAGTCTAGTACAAGATCATCTAGAATGCCTATAAACGCCTTTACAGACGTTCGACGTGCCATCTCCTAATCAATCCTTTTCAGACCGCCCACGACATCAACGATCCTCACCACTTCTTTGCAAGCCTCTTTGGCGTCATCACATGTGTATACTATGTGTAAATGTGTTAGAAAACCTGCACAGATGAATCTAGCTAGCAAAGGTTAAACACACAGCTTTGCAGAGCAAAAACATTAAAAGAAAATCGAAAGAAGAAAAGAATGATTCATTAGAAAATATGTTACAATGCTCATTATATAGCATTACTGGGTGAAGATCCCAAGGTAATGAACTATAGTGGGTGAAGATCCCAAGGTAATGAACTATTGTGG
>APFE030254055.1:70114-91234 GCA_000404065.3 Pinus taeda | reverse complement strand
ATTATTTTTTATTTAATTTAAAAGAACAAAATATATTTACATAATGTTATGATAAACCATATATATATATATATATATACGGTGTTATAATAATAAGGCATCTACATTCAACTTTATTTTTTTTTTATTAAAAAACATGAAAGTATTGATACTATCTCAATGGGTGTGGATCTTTTACAATTTTCTACATGTAAGGGAGAGTGTATTAAGACATGAGTGATAACTACATAGTTATCTATATGCTAGAGAAATTATGCTACTACTAAGTTTGCATTTTGTTGTTATATTATGTTTCTACAATTGTTTATGCAATCTCTCATTGTTCATGTTATCACTGAAAAATTACTTTGGTTGTGGAGGGAAATCACTGAGTTCCCTTGGTTGTGGAAAGAGTACCCTCTCTCACTATTCCTCTTATCACTAAAAAATTACACTGGTTGTGCAGAGAAGTAGCTGAGGTAACCTTTAAACGAGACTTTTGTTGTTATTTTATGTTTCCACAACTAGGTAACCTCTCTCACTATTCCTGTTATCACTCAAAAATTACCCTGGTTGTGGAGGGAAATCACTGAGGTAACCTTAAACCAGAATTTTGTTATTATTTTATGTTTCCATAATCATTTTTGCAATCTCTCATTGTTCCTGCTATCACTCAAAAAATACCTTGTTGTTGAGGGATATCACTAATGTAACCTCTCTCACTATTCCTCTTATCACTCAAAAATTACCGTGGTTATGGAGGGAATTACCGTGGTTATGGAGGGAAATCACTGGGGTAACCTTTAAACTGGAATTTAAAATGGGCACCTGACCCTTCCAATCTAGAATTTAAAATGAGAAGCTGACCCTTCCAATTTATAGTGACTATAGTAACAACCCACTCATTTGCTCACTAGCTAGATTCAACTTGAAAATTGATGTGCTTGATTGGAAAAATGGTAACTTTAACCATTGAGCACGGAGTCATGGGTTGATACTGCTAAGATTTCCAAGAATCCAAGTCAGACATACACATACACAGTAACAAAATCTATTATAATTTAATGATTAATAGTAAAAAATTAATCATTAATTATTATCTACAAAATTCAATTTATATTTATTATTAAAAAAAATTATATTTTTAAAAATAAAATGATGTTTATTAATTAAAAAAGAAAAATTGTTTACTTTGTCGAATGTTTATAAATTTTAGAATATTTTTTTTAATACTCATAATACTAAAATATAGTTTTATTCTCCATTATATATCTATCTATATAATATATATATATATATATTAATAACAAAATCCAAAATCACTATGTCAAATTAAAAAATATTTTTTATTCAACTTAAAAAAAAAAAGAAGCAAATATATTTATATAATTTTATAACAAACCTTAGTATATGTACAAGGTGTATAATAATATGGAATCTACGCTCAACTTGCTTTAACATTTTTTATTACAAAAGAAAGAAAAGATTGATGATATTTCAATGGGTGTCGACCCCTTACAACTCTCTATGATGTGGCCCGTCCACGCGGCCCCTCTCCAGCTCACCTACCCACGGTACTTTCAGATTGTGTATGTTGATTGTGGTTGATTGACAATCGTTTGGCTCGGTCCGATATTGATTGCGGCAATAATCACCTACCTACCTCCCGGTACCTTGCCCCTTCTCTGGCTAACACCTGTCCACCTCGGTTGTGTTGCAACCCTAATCCTCCGGTTGCCCTTTTGGTTGGTTTACTTCGCGCTCATTGTCATTTTTCACCATGCCTTCACCGCTTTGCGACCTGGTTTCGAGCTCGGTTCTGTCTCTGTGCTATCAGTCGATACCCCGTCGATTTGTTATGGATTTCTCGCTCAACTGTTGGGTTTTTCACTGTGGTTCCGCCTATACAATTGATTCACGCATCTGTTGGTAAGTTGTGACTCTCCCAGGGGTTTTTGTTGTCGGATTCTTTCGTGGATTGCTCTGTCGACTGTTAATTTTTTCTGTGATTGTTGATTTATTTTGCTTAATGGCACTGCATCTTGAGGTTGTTTCTCAATATGGAGGGTTTCTGGTAGGCTCAGTGGCACTGTGCGTTCGATGGTCTGCAACAACTGTTCTCGGCGTTCAACTTCTCGTCCAGGTAATTTCTCATTCCATGTTATAGTTCCTTATTCGCTTTTCGAATGGTGACTGACCAGTTTGGCCCCTCCGTGGTCAGGTTTCGGTTTTGATGAATAGGGGAATCGTTCACCCTCAGGTAACGTATCCTCCTTCCCCTTGATTCTTCACTCTTCCAATCATTTCATTCCTTTATTATTTAGGTTGCTGGTTGAATTTGATGCTCAGGGTTTGGTCGTTTCGTTAAACCCTAATGTGCTCTCTTTCTGCCCTTTTCAGGTGACGGCTCCGTGGCTCCTCGCACCAGGTTACGCTTACACTTCGGGTAGTTCTATGCTCTTTGTTTAGTTGTCTTTAAAGTCTGTTAGTTTGCCTGTAGCCGCTTGCTGGTTCATAAGGTTAGGTGCCCTGGTGGCCTCCGGTTCTTCACTGTAATATTGTGTCTGTATGTTGGTCGTTGTAACGGTTCAGGGTTTGGGTATCCCAACCATGGCCATGGCTCCTTTTAATTTGTTGTCGCGTCTATCATTAGTGGGAATGGTTCATTGAACCCTCACCCGAGTTTCGTTGTAAACGTTTGGACTATATCAGGCCTGCACTGTAATATATATACATATGTTTTGAATTTGCAAATGTTTAAGATTGATTTCCTGGGATTTGTTCTTACCCGGTTTCGACCTGGGGTCGTTATGCTCCTTCGATTTTGTTACTCTGCTTCCGTCTGTTGTTTGTTGGACTGGACTCGTCGTGCGCCTAGTTGTTTGGGCTATCGTCACTGTATTTTCACCTGCACTGTTATTGTCTATGCAATTGTTTACATATACTTGAATCTCTGTTAGTGACTCTCGGTCACGGTATTTATCTATTGAAATAATTTACACAGAATGTTATTTCTCAGAAATTTTGAATTGTACAGAACTTAAATAAGTTATCTATACATTCGTTTGTGCACAGGAATTCTTAGATGAAGGAAAAAAATATTTTTCTCTATCTATTTCTTTGAATATGTTTCTTTTCTGCTTAGCTGTCGAACCCTCTTGGGATTTCGGTTTTTGCCATTTATACATTAGAGGAGATTCGGTAGATAACTGTCAGCAGTTACCTTTCACAATCGGTTATAAAGTTATGTTGTTGTTTCCAGTTTCTATTTGACAGTTTATAAAACTGACTCTGTCTATCTGTCACTCTGGTCCCACAAAGGGTGACTGTATATATTATTTGCAATAATCTAATCTATTAACTACAATTAATTACTGATAGCTACAGTAAATTAAACTAAGTAAAAATTAACCAACAGAAACTAATCAAACTGTAGTTGACCTTGGTAAAGAAAATAAAACGAAACTGTAAAAACCTGACAGTCTTGCTGTCCGTTCTCGAACTGTTTAACCTTCCCAGTCTTTTTCTGAAACTCTGTCCTCCCTGTCTCGGTCTTCACCCTGTCGACCAGATGCTCCTGCATCAGGATGCTGGGGTAAAAGAGAGTTCTCATGGCTCCATTCCATGAGCTCCTCCACCGAGTATCCTGCCTTTCGAATCTGTGCTTCGTCGAGCCAGGAACTGTCCTCTAGAGGACGGTCCTTCCACTTGACAAGATAGCGCAGATACTCCTTTCTACGCGTCCGTTTGGCTACCTGTGTGCTGATAATTCCTTCAATTTCGTGAGTCTTAACCGACGGTAACTGTTTCTTCCAAAGACTGCTCTCGAACTGGGTGTCCCGTTGTGGCTGTACCATGTTTTCGTCTGCTGCCTGGGCATGATATGGAAACAGGTCTGCCACGTTGAATATGGGCAATATGCCTATATCAGGTGGCAGCTGAATTTCATATGCATTCGCTGAAAACTTGCGAAGGATTTTGCATGGGCCGATTTTCTTGAACTTCAGCTTGTTGTACGTTCCCTTAGGAAACCTTTCCCGACGCAAATGCGCAAGCACTTCGTCTCCAACTTCGAAATGTACCTCACGCCGCTTGATATCTGCATGCTGTTTATATTTCTGTGTGCTATCCTGTAACTTCATTTTAACTTTCTCGTGCAGTTTTCTCATTGCTTCGGAAAAATCTTCCCCGTCTGCACTCCTCCTTTCCAGCTGTCCTAAGTCCCGTAATTCATGTACTCCCCGCGGATCCATACCATATAAGATCTGGAATGGGCTTAGACCCGTGCTCCGATTAGGCGAATCGTTGTAAGCGAATTCGGCCTGAGCCAGAGCTCGATCCCACAATCGCGAGTTTTCTCCTGTCAAACTTTGCAATAAATTGCCCAAACTTCTGTTAACTACTTCCGTTTGTCCATCAGTCTGCGGGTGATACGCGGAACTGAAATTTAATTGTGTGCCCAGCTTTTTCCACAGGGTGCGCCAGAAATGCCCTGTAAATTTTACATCCCTGTCTGAAACTATAGTCCTCGGTAAGCCATGTAATCGAACTACTTCTGTGAAGAAGAGGTGTGCCACATATGTGGCGTCGCTAGTCTTCCGGCACGGAATGAAATGAGCCATTTTGGAAAATCTATCCACCACAACCATCACTGAATCATAACCCCGATGTGTTCTGGGCAATCCTAGGACAAAGTCAATGCTGACTGAATCCCAAGGTCTGCTTGGAACTGGTAGGGGCATATATAACCCAGCATTCTGGCTGTGCCCTTTCGCCAGTTGGCAGATTTTACATCTAGTTACATACCTCTGTACGTCTCGACTCATTTTCGGCCAGTAGTAAAAGTGTCCTAGCTGTTCCAATGTTTTATCAACGCCAAAATGTCCTGCTAAACCTCCGCTATGCTTCTCTTTCACCAAATTTTCCCTCATCAAACAATCTGGAATACATAGCTGTCCACCACGAAATAACAATTCGTCCTGCAAATTAAAATCCAGCCATGGGCTTGTATTTCGTAAGACAGGATTCTGGCATGCCTCAAAGGCTTCCTTGAAATCCGCGTCCATCTGGTACAAATCATTCAAATACTCAAACCCCATTACCTGTATGCCACTTTCCTGTAAGAGCAAAGCTCTTCTGCTTAAAGCATCCGCCACTTTGTTGGCTTGCCCACTTATATGCTTCAGCACGAAAGTGAAACTTTGTAGGTACTCCACCCACTTGGCGTGCTTGTGGTTCAATTTGTGCTGCTGCGTTATGTACTGTAACGCAGAATTATCGGAGAACAAAACAAACTCATTACCGAGTAAGTAATGCCTCCAGTGCTTCAAGGCTTGAACCACTGCATAGAATTCTTTGTTGTATGACGAATACTTCTGCCGGCTTTCGTTTAGTTTCTCACTAAAGAATGCCACAGGTCTGTCCTCTTGACTGAGTACAGCACCAATAGCTGTCCCGCTTGCATCACATCGAACCTGAAAAGGTTTGCTGAAGTCGGGCACCTCAAGAGCCTCTCTGTATTTCCCTTCAGAAAGTTGAAAACCGTCTCTCTGCCGCTAGTCCAGCAAAAAGGACTGGCCTTTGGATGGATCTGCATTGGCGCGGCAGATTAACTAAAATCTTGATAACTTTCGATAAAAACTGCCCAAACCGTGAAAGCTATTACTCCAAATAAACTCTTGGTGACGCCAACTCATGATGCTGTAATCTTCTCTGGGCCATTTTCACTCATTCCCCGCCACTACGAAACCCAAGATAATTAACTCCTCTGTAGGAAAGTCATTTCTTCAGATTTACACAGTTGTCTGCGCAGCTTCTCGAATACTCTTCGAATATGTGAAGGTCTTCTTTGTCCTGCTAAAAAATAAAATCATCCAGATAAATCACGAATTTTCCAATAAATTCCTTTAACATTTCATTCATCAGTCTCATAAATGTACTTGGAGCGTTACTCAACCCAAACGGCATAACCAGCCATTCGTACAATCCTTCGTTGGTTTGAAGGCTGTCTTCCATTCGTCGCCTTCTCTAATCCTAATCTGATGATACCCACTTTTCAGATCGATTTTCGTAAAATACGCTGCTCCACTAAGGCAATCCATCATGTCATCCATCCTAGGCAAGGGAAACCTGTAACGGATGGTGATCTTGTTTATAGCCCGTGAATCTGTACACATTCGCCACTCTCCACCCTTCTTGGGCGCAAGGACTGTAGGTACTGCACAGGGGCTTAAAGTCTCTCTGATCAGTCCCTTGTCCAACAATTCCTGCACTTGTTTACGCACTTCTTCATTGTCCTTTGGACTCATTCTGTACGTTGCCTTGTTTGGTAAACTTGCTCCTGGTATAAAATCGATATGATGGCTGATGCTCCTCTTAGGAGGTAACTTATCAGGAAATTCCTCTGCTGCAATATCTTGAAATTCTTCCAACAACTCCTGTACTTCCTTAGGAAATTCTGTTCGTTCTATGCTTAGTAATACTGGCTTCATCCTCCTTACAACTGCAAAATTTACTTCAGTTTCATCAATCTATTTGATGAACTGTTTTCCTCCCAATAACAACGCCTTTGTTCCGCTAGATTCTGCTAAATCTTCCTCTTTGATGGGCACGAGTGTGTGTTTGACCCCATCCTTCGTAAACTTGTAACAATTCGTCTTTCCATCGTGTGTCACCCTTCTGTCATACTGCCATGGTCTTCCGAGCAGTATGTGGCACACGTCCATGGGCATAATATCGCAGACCACTGTATCGTGGTACTTGCCAATGCGAAACTCCACCTCGCATTGTTCATCAACCAACAGCTGGTGGCCTTTCTGTAGCCACGACACCTTATAATGTGTGGGGTGTTTTAGCCACTTTAACCCCAATTTTTCTACCATCTCAGTGGCAACCAAGTTATCCGTACTCCCGCTGTTTATTATTACCTTACAGCACTTCCCATGAGATTTACAGACTGTCCGAAACAGTGACTTCCGCTGAGTCGGTTCAGACACTTCTTTGGTTGGCTTTAGCAGAACTTTATTCAGGAGTAATGCTTCTCCCGTTTCTGCTACATCTTCCACTTCTCGTGGCTGCGCTTCCGCTTCTTCTGGCTGAACCACATACGTTCCTCTCTGACCTGCCTACTCAACTTCTGGGCACTCAAAGGATCGATGTCCCCATTTTTGACACCTGTAGCACTGGAAACCAGTTCCTCTTCCGCGGCCATTCCCTCTTCCACACTGATATGACCGACCTCCTCTAGTGCTGTCTCTTTTGTCAGCTGTCCCTGAAGTTTTTGAGCTGCTGCCTTCTTCACTGTTTGCAGCACTCTTTCCTCTTCCGTAGGACTGTCCTCGTCCTCTACCACTTCCTCTTCCTCTCCTGTTATTCTGCTTTCTATTAATTTTCTCCTCAGCCTTCACAGCACTCTGAAAGGCTTCCTCTATACTTCTAGGAGAAAGAATACTAATTTCATCCAGGATCTCCATCCTCAAACCGTTAACATACCGTGCTATCTTTTCAGGAGTCTCATCCGTGTAACCAGCACGTAGATTGACCCGGTAGAACTCTTCCGTGTATTCTTTGACAGTCATACCCTTCTGTCTCAAATTCTGCACTCTCCGACATAGTTCAACCTGGTAATCTTTTGGCAGAAACCAGCCCTTCAGTTTCGCTACCATCCTCGCCTAGTTTCGTATGGGTAACTTATTCAATCTTTTTCTTTCTGCCTGTACATTATCCCACCACAAGAGGGCATGTCCTTTTAATTTAGTAGCGGCGAACTTAACTTTCTTGTCCTCCCTAATTTCTTCATTCTCAAAGTATTTATCCAGTTCACTGATCCAATCCAATAGAATATCAGTAGACAGACTTCCATCATAATTTGAAATTTCTGTCTTTGGCTTGCTGCTGGCCAATAAGATTGAACGCAGCAGTCTTAGTTCTGGAGCCTCTTCATCAGAAGCTTCCGCAGCAGCTACTGTTTCTTCCTCACTCTCATCTCCCAATTCTGGGTCTCTTTGTCTACCCGCTTCTACTGCTTCCAAGCGAGCTGTAAGAACTCTAATCTGTTCTCTTAATCCTTCATCTCCTCCTCCTCTTCGTGCACCTCTGCCACGCCCTCATCTTGGCGCTTGTACTTCTGCCATCTTCCTCTAACTAACAAATAAAATAATAAAACTAAAAAAACTGCTCTGATACCAATTGATGTGGCCCGTCCACGCGACCCCTCTCCAGCTCACCTACCCACGGTACTTTCAGATTGTGTATGTTGATTTTGGTTGATTGACAATCGTTTGGCTCGGTCCGATATTGATTTCGGCAATAATCACCTACCTACCTCCCGGTACCTTGCCCCTTCTCCGGCTAACACCTGTCCACCTCGGTTGTGTTGCAACCCTAATCCTCCGGTTGCCCTTTTGGTTGGTTTACTTCGCGCTCATTGTCATTTTTCACCGTGCCTTCACCGCTGTGGCGACCTGGTTTCGAGCTCGGCTCTGTCTCTGTGCTATCAGTCGATACCCCGTCGATTTGTTATGGATTTCTCGCTCAACTGTTGGGTTTTTCACTGTGGTTCCGCTTGTACAATTGATTCACGCATCCGTTGGTAAGTTGTGACTCTCCCAGGGGTTTTTGTTGTCGGATTCTTCCGTGGATTGCTCTGTCGACTGTTAATTTTTTCTGTGATTGTTGATTTATTTCGCTTAATGGCACTGCATCTTGAGGTTGTTTCTCAATATGGAGGGTTGCTGGTAGACTCAGTGGCACTGTGCGTTCGATGGTCTGCAACAACTGTTCTCGGCATTCAACTTCTCGTCCAGGTAATTTCTCATTCCATGTTATAGTTCCTTATTCGCTTTTCGAATGGTGACTGACCAGTTTGGCCCCTCCGTGGTCAGGTTTCGGTTTTGATGAACAGGGGAATCGTTCACCCTCAGGTAACGTATCCTCCTTCCCCTCGATTCTTCACTCTTCCAATCGTTTCATTCCTTTATTATTTAGGTTGCTGGTTGAATTTGATGCTCAGGGTTTGGTCGTTTTGTTAAACCCTAATGTGCTCTCTTTCTGCCCTTTTCAGGTGACGGCTCCGTGGCTCCTCGCACCAGGTTACGCTTACACTCCGGGTAGTTCTATGCTCTTTGTTTAGTTGTCTCTAAAGTCTGTTAGTTTGCCTGTAGCCGCTTGCTGGTTCATAAGGTTAGGTGCCCTGGTGGCCTCCGGTTCTTCACTGTAATATTGTGTCTGTATGTTGGTCGTTGTAACGGTTCGGGGTTTGGGTATCCCAACCGTGGCCGTGGCTCCTTTTAATTTGCTGTCGCGTCTGTCATTAGTGGGAATGGTTCATTGAACCCTCACCCGAGTTTTGTTGTAAACGTTTGGACTATATCAGGCCTGCACTGTAATATATATACATATGTTTTGAATTTGCAAATGTTTAAGATTGATTTCCTAGGATTTGTTCTTACCCGGTTTCGACCTGGGGTCGTTATGCTCCTTCGATTTTGTTACTCTGCTTCCGTCTATTGTTTGTTGGACTGGACTCATCGTGCGCCTGGTTGTTTGGGCTATCGTCACTGTATTTTCACCTACACTGTTATTGTCTATGCATTTGTTTACATATACTTGAATCTTTGTTAGTGACTCTCGGTCACGGTATTTATCTATTGAAATAATTTACACAGAATGTTATTTCTCAGAAATTTTGAATTGTACAGAACTTAAATAAGTTATCTATACATTTGTTTGTGCACAGGAATTCTTAGATGAAGGAAAAAAATATTTTTCTCTGTCTATTTCTTTGAATATGTTTCTTTTCTACTTAGCTGCCAAACCCTCTTGGGATTTCGGTTTTTTCCATTTATACATTAGAGGAGATTCGGTAGATAACTGTCAGCAGTTACCTTTCACAATCGGTTATAAAGTTATGTTGTTGTTTCCAGTTTCTATTTGACAGTTTATAAAACTGACTCTGTCTATCTGTCACTCCGGTCCCACAAAGGGTGACTGTATACATTATTTGCAATAATTTAATCTATTAACTACAATTAATTACTGATAGCTACAGTAAAGTAAAATAAGTAAAAATTAACCAACAAAAACTAATCAAACTGTAGTTGACCTTGGTAAAGAAAATAAAATGAAACTGTAAAAACCTGACAGTCTTGCTGTCCGTTCTCGAACTGTTTATCCTTCCCAGTCTTTTTCTGAAACTCTGTCCTCCCTGTCTCGGTCTTCACCCTATCGACCAGATGCTCCTGCATCACTCTACATGTAGGGGAGAATATATTAAGACAAGAGTGATAGTTGCATAGTTATAGATATGCTAGGGAACTAATCTAGTGTGGCCTTTCTATAATTATTTATTTCCACAACTGTTTTTGCAATCTCTAGTTATTCCCACCTTCAAACACTTCTACAAATGACTTCTTCCACGCTTATACATTCCCACACGTTCAAACTTCCACACATACATATTTATTGATTTATTTACATGAGATTCAATGATTAAATTGATTAATTTATGATTTATTCAATGATATGCTTAAATTAATTTATAAATGTTGAAGTTATTTGGGAGGAAATGTGGAAGTGTAGATGTCCGAGAAGTACCTACTTCCCACACCTACGCACCTCTGCAATACCTTTGAATCTATATGTAACCCAGTTCTTGAACTAGCTATTGGAGATTAATAAATGTAAAACCAACAACAAAAAAATTGAAACTTAGATCTTACGCAGTTGAATGATGTCCTAATTCTAAAGATTTTCCTCCAATACATAGATTCATGGTGTGCCTCATTACTTTGATCCTAAAGCTCAATCTATGCACACAAGTCTCATGGCCTCAATACTTCTTCAACCTCGAAGACAATGTCCCTAATTTTGGATATGTCAACCGTAAGGAATATCATTCCCTACAAAATCACCATGGATCTTTTCAGTAGAATAGTTCTCCGTAAGAGAAGAAACATATAACACTCTGCTTCTCAAACTATTCTTGCATTATGGAAAACCCTATAGAAGAAAAGTTGATGAAATCTATGAGCTAATAGTTCAACGAACATATTCATGGATCCAACATGTTCATGGATCCAATAAAAAAGAAGAAGCTTCACAAAGTAGCAAGAAAAGTTATGGCTTAAAATAACATGTCATTAATTTACTTACAACACCTCATCTTTCACAAAATATTTGAATTTTTTTTTACTCATGAAATAGAAGGCTGGTAGAGAAAAATGTTTGTATGATCACAAACTATGAGTAAGTTTGAAGTAAACTAGAAGGGTTGAGTGGGAAGACCCTTTGCTCTAGTGATAGCTTCATCAAGAGTGAATCAAGATTGAATTGAGAAGATTGAGCTTGAGTGAAATCATTACGAGTAAATATTGATAGTAAATTGGACTTCCCAACCCCTGAGTCTTTGATTAACAAATCTTTAAACAAATGTTTGGAGTCCTCTTCCATTTTATAAGCCATTAAAGCAATCTCAACAATAAATGGAATAGTCAACATCAAAATATGAATAATACTTGTATTGTTCGGCTAATAAACCCTAAGATATGCACACTTTTCAATCATTCACAAGTTCTCTCATTCGGGAAAATCGTTTTACGATGCCCAAATTTTGTAGTCTCTCCTTCTCGCCCGCATACCGATAGGTTGATTTGTGATTATGCGGAGTGGTCATTAGTGACAAAATCAAGAAGATCCCATGCTCTAGTGCCATACTAAGTAGAAAAATATTATTTTCCATCTCTACATTAATATCATCTGCATATTGCCTGGTACTGTTGTTACAGCAAAAAAGATGTTGAACATCATGCAGATCTTGTAGACGGGAAACACACATAATTACGACCCTATAGAAAACATCCATAATGCATAAAATAAACAACATAGATATCGTAGATCCATGCAACTTTGAGGATTGTCATTGCATGATACAACTCTTCATTCACTATATCACTCCTACTCCGCGGATCAGCTAACACAAATGCAGAGCACTTCCATGTTTGTAATTGCTTGAGGAACTGTTGTGATAGTTCTAGAGCTTTTGGTTACCTTAAAATCACATTTTTGGTTGTTCTGAGAACCACTATGAAAGTTCAAGAATTGGTGTTGGTTGAGACTTTGAATTCTCCCATATTGGTTTGTGGTCATCCTTAAAAATCTATGAAAGTTCTAGAATTGGTTTTGGTTGAGACTTTGAATTCTCCCATATTGCTTTGTGGTTATCCTTAAAAACCATTTCTTGAGAGACATTAAGCTCTTAGCTGAGATGCATTTCTTCATTTTGAACTCTCCTTGGACTTTGGTATATCTCTTCGGGTTAAGGGGGGAGCGTTGCATAACTAATCCTCATGATTAACCTTGGGTCAGTTTGGGTAGTTATTGGAGTCCAAGATTTCCCAAGAACTAATTCGATTGTTTTTTGTATGTATTAATATGTACACATTGTACATCATTCTTTGAGATTGATTAATATACATTTGATTTATTTTCCACTTTCGTGTGTTTTACATTATTATTATGTATTTATATTTATTAATAAAATAATTCATCATCTAATTATATAATAATAAAAAATTTAATTACATATAAAATATTAATATCATTACTCTCTTTTATTTAGGTATAGATCACATTCGGCTTAATGGATATTAACCATCATCATCATATATATGATGATGATGATGGTTAACCATGTCCACTCAGACCAAACTTCGGTTTATCAGACCTAAGGAAATGAATTATTTAATTCCTATGCTAAAAAAGCTTGGAGAGAAGCCTTCCGAGCTCTCTATAATTTTGACATTGCAAAAGGCTAGGAAGGTCAGTATTGCAAGAGAGATTTTGAAAATGAGATCTAATGTGGTTGTATGTCATGAACTTTAAGAGGAAGTGATTTTCATCCTCGATGTTAGTATTTTCACAAAGATGACAGAACCTTTCCATCCATGGTGTTTTAGGAACTGCCGAACGACCGTTTCATTATGGAGCTCATGAGAGTTCGTTCTAATCTTGACTATAGTAATTTTTTTCTTTGAGCTAGTTAAAGCAAAGAGATACTTTTGATCTTCTAAGGTGGGGTTGACGATCTCCTTAAATCTTTCTCACACCACATTTTTTCTTTGAACTTAGAAGTAACAATATTTTTAATGTTATTAATGTTTTTCAATGCAACATTCTTGTCCATCTCCCAATGGTTCCAATGGTTTAACTAGGCCTTAGTGTCTTTATACCAGCCATGCTTGAGCCTTAGGTGGTTTTGGCTCAAATTTAAAGCCAGTTTAGAAAGCATATAGTCTACTATATTTAATAAATAGATTATTAAATATATTTCATTCATTGAATTATTCTTATAAAATGTAATATACTAATCTAAATTAATTTTACTATTCATATAAAATTCATAATAAAAAATGTAAAATTAATTAAAATGCTATAATTGGTTTTGGCTATGATAGTGTTCATTTTTTTATTTTTTTTTGTAGGCAAATGTGGCACTCCCATTTTCTATTATCACATCAAAAAATTACAGCAGAATTGGTGGAACCAACTACCCGCCCACCAGGGGAAACTGAGTAGGGTGTCCACCTAAAGTTTTTAACAGCAAACCAAAAAAAGAAATACCGCATTCTATTTTTCCAAGCTAAATACACATTACAGTCATTCCTTGGTCTAATTCTGCTGATATGCATATAGAAGTTGTCTATTACAAAATGAGGGAAGATGCCTAGATTATCTATATACCGTAAATTCATCAAAAGGAAGACAAGAACTAAAACTACTCAACTGCATTTGCAAGGATTGGAGAGTCCTCCTTGTTGCTCTTCTGCTGGCTGTCCTTGAGCAATTGCTGAATCTCATCTAACTGCTTCCCTTGCATCTCCATGGAGATTTGCAGGATGCGGAGCTCACGTATCAAGTTAGGACCACCCTGAGCCAACTCCGTCATTTCAGAAGCCACCTGCTCCAAGGCCTTGGCAAGTAGTCGTTTCATCACCCAGTAAATGTGTAAGGATTGTTTGAAAAGAGACATTCTGCCTCTCGTATTACCGGGGTCATGCACCAGCAGCTCCCAATCCTCCATTTCCAAATCAGATTGAGCTTGTATTGCTTCTTCTTCCAAATTTTGGATGATTCGCCTGATTTTGGGATTGGTATTCTGAACGTAAGCTCTCTCTGTCCGCTGTATTTTATGCTCGAAAGTTTGTCTGGCCCTCCTGCCAGGACGTCTGCTCGGCTCCGGTTCTTCTCCCTTACCGTCCCGAGCTTTGTTGGGCTCGTTGTTCTGACCACGGATTGGGGCAGCCTCACGGACACCCTGATGAATCCTCCTCCGACGCCCGCGCTGCGGTACCCGTCTGCCACGCCAGCTCCACTGGCTAACACCCATGGTGTACTGCTCCCACTCCTCAGCATTCATACTCTGGTCGCGCCTTCCATCCTCATCTGAAGTATCAGGAATTTCAAAAACTTCCTATGGGTCCTATTCCTTCACTACCCCTTTTCCTTTCCAGTCTGGTTTCCTAGTTCGCGCAGCTTCCATTTCCTTCGCTAACCGAGCCCTCTTTCTAGTTTCCATAGATCCGCTCATAGAAGGCCAACTATGAATAATGCGGGAGGCTCTCAAACGACCTGTGACGCCTCTCGCGCTGCAAATGCTAATTGAAGTCTTTTGATGTTGGGTGCTTTGCATGCAGGCTTTTATAAATTCCCGGAACCCGCTCCTGCTATCAATATGGTTGTCTGAATCCTGCCATCTGTTCCTCCGATCATGGCATTTCCTATCAACCATCCTATTAGATTTATTCCGGTTTGCAGTCCCTAACATGTACTCGCCATTTCTGTGCCAGTTCGAATTTATGATTGGGTTTATATGAGGCGGAGTTTTCCCCTCAGATTTCGTACCTTTTCGATCTGATCTCCCATGGCGATCACCGATCCCTTCTTCCGGACCTTTCTGACATTCCTTAACTGCCTGTCCTGAATTCTGTCCGTCCCCAATGCTTCGCACGAGTATTACAATTCGCATGGGGATCCTAATCATAATGAGCCTACGTGGTCTGGACTCTCCACGTCCCTCTGGTGCTCTAGCTCATCGCTCTCCACCTTTCTACCTGTGGCTTGGTCATGATCAGCCTTGATTATGGTTGCCAGGTCCATCCATTCCTTGTGCCCGCACACCGATCTCCATTGAACATCCACCGAGCTGCCGCGGCCTCTGCATCCCCAGTTAGCCAAGAAATCAGCCGCCTGGTTTCCTTTCTGCCTCACATGGTTAATTACCTTATACTCAATGCATTGCAGAAGATCGGCAATTTCCTGAACAATTCCGGCTGTTCGCCAACTATTCGTGAATTTTTCCCAATTCCGGCCATTGCTGAGCTTCTTCAGCATTTCCACCGCGATTTGAGAGTCCCCTGTGATTTCTAGATTGGAGTAGCCATTTCTTACCGCAATTCGCAAGCCTTGATGCAGAGCCCAGAACTCTGCCTCATTATTTGTCATTTCGCCCCCCAATCTGCAAAAATCCATCTTACCTGATTACTGCTGTCCCGGAAAATGCCTCCAAAGCCTGCTTCGCCTGGGTTCACCTTAGAGGCCCCATCGAAATTCAATTTGATGAAATTATCTTTGGGGTAGCAGAATTTATCAGGGCTTTGGGTCCGCATCTCATGGTTGGGATTCTGTTTATGAAAAACCATTTCGAATTTTAAATTTAATTTGTTCAAGATTTCTTCCTCCACCTGGTTGGCTTTCCAATCTTCCCCTACCCATTTATCAACCAAGATTGTTTCCCGCGGTAGCTTGATTGATTTTCTCCAAATGATTTCCGGTTCCTTTGCTAAGTTCTGGAATATCCTGCGATTTCTCTCCTTCCAAATAATCCAGAGTATAAATCCGGAGATGAAGTCCCAAGCTCTTCTGACCACTTTGCATTGAAATATTTCCTTATTCCATTGAAAAACCACTTCATTGAATTCACGAGGGGCATTTTCAGGTTTACCAAAAGTTCGTTTGGTATTTATCCACAGGGTCTTGGCAAAGGGACAGTTTATCAGCAGATGATTTCTGGTTTCCCCCTCTGAATTACATAGACAACATCTCGATGGGCCAATAAAACCTTTCTTTTGAATTCGATCCCAGGTTAGGATTTTGTTTTTTGATGCCAGCCAGATAAATATGGAGACTTTCGGCCACCAATTCCTTTCCCATACAATTCTCCAGACGGGGTTCTCTTCATTTCCAGTTTGCGCGGAGGTTAGGAAGTAGGCCTCCTTAGTAGTAAACGAGCCTTTCATTGAATTCCCCCACCGGAGAATATCCCTACCATTGCGAGCTTTAATCTTTCTTGACTCAACCTCCTTCCTGTAGGCTTCTTTTTGGTCCAGACTGAACTCTCTGTCCCACTCCGTCAGATCAATCCATATTCTCCAACTTTCTTCTAGGTTATTAGCTTTCCAATAGTCCCTGACATGAGGTCTATCTCCTCCTATTCTGTCACGGATCTGGTGTAGTCCCTGTATGCTGCTCAGTCTTTCCTTCTGATGCCATTTATCCTCCTAGAAGTTAGCTTCTTCGCCACCTCGGATCTCCCAGAAGGTATGCTTTTCAACCAAATCCCTGTTTAGATGAGCTAGATCCCAGATAGATGACCCTTTGGGAGTTTCTCTTCGCCTTAAGATTTCCACTGCAGTTTCAGGCATATTATACTTTTCTTTCCATATGATTTTCCACAAATCATTTCCCCCCCTGAGCCATCTCCACCAAAGTTTCGCTCCCAGCACCTTATTGAGAATCTCAGGGTCCCTCAACCCCAGTCCTCCTTTCTCCTTTCTTTCAGTTAACTGGCTCCAGGAGGCTAAGGCCCATTTTTTCTTCTGACCAGCCCCTCTCCATATAAAATTCCTAATGAGCTCTCTTATCCTTGCGCAAATACCTAGGGGGGCTGCCATTATTGATAAAGGGTAGATAGGGATAGCCTGAAGGACATATTTTTCCAGAACTATTCGGCCAGCTATGTTTAAAGTTCTGAACGCCCAATTTGCCACCTTTTTGCTGAGCTTATCTATAACTCCTTGCCAATTTTTCATCTTTTTGGAGGTAAAGTCCAAGATGTTGCCCAGGTATGTAGTAGGCAGTTCGCCCCTCCTGAAACCCAAAAGTATTATAAGGTGGGCTTTGACCTGATCCACTGTGTTAAATATGAAGACACAAGATTTGTCCCTGTTGATTTCCAGACCTGAAGCCTTTGCAAATAGATCCAAGATTCTTCTGAGGTGTTTTACCTCTTTGACTGTTGGTTCCCCAAACAGCATGATATCATCAACAAATTGTTGATGAGTTAAAGGCAGATTATTTCCCCAGAGCTTAAGACCTTTTATTCTGTTTACTTCTCTTTCTTTCTTGATGAAGCGACCCAGTCCTTCAGCAGCTAGAATGAACAGAAATGGAGATAATGGATCTCCCTGACGAATACCTCTAGAAGCAGTAAATTTTTTCGAGGGAGTCCCATTCAAAAGAATAGAAAAATTTGGGGAAGAGATCAAACTATGAATCCAGTCAATCCACCTCCTACTAAAACCAAAACTTTCCAAGACGTTTCCCAAATAGTTCCAACTTAATCTATCATACGCCTTCGATAGGTCTAATTTAATCATCATACCCTTTTGTTTTTTGACTTTTAAGGAGTGAATAACTTCTTGAGTTACAACCAGGCCATCAAGGATCTGTCTTCCTTCAACGAAACCTGTTTGTTCAGCAGAAATTAACTTATCCAGAAGGGGTTTTAATCTCCTGGCCATCATAGAAGTTATAATCTTATAAATAAAATTACACAACGCTATGGGTCTGAAACCATTGGCATCTTCCAGATTATCACCTTTAGGGATTAAAGCATAGAACGTGGAGTTAATGGCAGGCCATACCTTCTGGTTCATCCTAGATTCTTCAACCAGCTCCAGAATCTCTTTTCCCAGGAAGTGCCAACCTGCCTGGAAGAAGTCAACTGTGAAGCCATCCGGGCCTGGAGCAGTACCTTTCTTCATTGCTTTCATAGTTTCCTCTATCTCCTCTAAAGTGGCAGCTCTCATCAACGCTTTATTTTGGTCTTCAGTGACTAATCGAGGAATGGCAGAGCAAATTTCCTCGATTGCATACATTCTATCAGCTTGGGGTTCACTTAATATTTCCTTATGGTGATCCATAAGGACTTGTTCAATTTCAGCTTGCTCAACCACTCTGTTCCCATTCTTATCTTTGATGGAAAGAATACTATTTCTCTGTCTATGCTTGATCATAGCTTGATGAAAGAATTTAGTGTTTCTTTCCCCTTCCCTTAACCATTTTATTCTCGATTTTTGTCGCCAAAGGATTTCTTCCTGCTTTCTTCTTTCTTCGAGTTTGCCCAGTATTGCCCCTTCCTTACTGATGCTTTCCTCTATTCTGCCTTCCAGAATCGTTTTCTGCTGAAGAGCTTCCATTTCTTTTTCCAAATTTTTTTTGTCTTCCATAATATTGCCGAACTCCTTCTTGTTCCAATTTTTGCTTCTCCCCTTCAACTCTTTGAGTTTCAGCTGAAACGTACGCATTTTTCCTTTTCCCTGAATAGTGCTTTGCCTCCACCATTCTTCAACTTTTTTGATAAATTCTGGGTCTCTTAACCAGAAGGCTTCAAAACGAAAAGGTCTTTTTCCCTGGTTCACTTTAATATCCACCTCTAGTCTAATTGGCCAATGATCAGACCCCAGGGAAGGCATGATCTTTGCTTCAATAAAAATATCCTGGTTCATGATGCCTTCAGAAACTAGGAATCGATCAAGCCTGGAGGCAATTTGATTTTTACCCCCCCTCCTGTTATTCCATGTGCAAATCCCATTAATAGTCTGAATGTCTACTAGTCTGAGATCCTCTATCAGTTCATTGAACTTGTCCATGAAGTGATCCATCTTCCTTATCCCTCCCTTCTTTTCTTCTAAAGATCTGATTAGATTAAAATCGCCACCTATTATCCAGTCAACTTCTGGATATAACCTACGAATGATTTTCATACTATTTAGGAAATTTTCTTTTTCACCGGGAGAAGGAGGTCCATACACCCCTGAAATGACAACCTGCTCTTTAGTTCCTACTATTCTACCTAGGCCAGTACGGATTCTACTCATACTGGTCCAACTATCTAAGATGATATCATTCGGGTTCCACAAAATTGCAATACCTCCAGCAGAACCAATGGCATCTTGTCCCATAACTTCATAATGCAATTTATTCTTGTCCATGATTTCTTCAATTTGTTGAACATAAATTTTTGTCTCCTGTAAAATCATAATACTAGGCTTTTCTTTTTTCAGTTTTTCTTTTAAATACCTCTGGTTACCCTTTCTATTCAGGCCTCTTATATTCCAACTGATCACAATCATTTAAAACTTTTGGAAGGAGGGGAAGAATACCTCTGACAGAGGTATCACTTTGCCTAAGTTTATTAACATTTCTCCCACAGTCTAGATAGTTTCATTCATCGGCTTCCGGCCTCGTTTCCTACTGCTTTTGCCAGAGCCATCCATTCCCGTCTGTCCATTCCCTTGATCGATTCCTGTCATTATTTGCTTGTCTAAGTTCTGCCCTTTTTTTTCCTTATATTTCATAAATACTTCCTTGTACAGTTGTTTCTGTTTCTCAGGTATGAATCTGCTATCTAGATATTTCCATTCTTGGATTAGCTGTTTCATGATTCTCTCCTCCTCAATCTCACCTTCAACTTGATTTTCCACATCCATCGGGGATTGTATTGCCGTATCCTCCATCTTTCCTTCCGTTTGTTCTCCAGTAATTTGTCCTGAGTTTGCGTCCTTACCTTTATTTTCTCCTGCAATGTCCATTGGGGAATTCCCAGGGTCCTCGTCATCTTCCAAATTGACTTCATAATCTTCATTTTCACTCTGAAGAGCCTGAAACTTGTTTTGGCTTATTGTGATACCGGATTTTCCTTGAGGTTGGGATTTTGTTCTTTCTTGACTCTGCCTCTTTCTTCTTGTGACCTGTTGGAAACCTTTATCAGTCTCCTCCAATTTCCCTGTATTTCTCTGATGTTCCTCCTGACTTATTTTCAATTCATCCTCCTTATTTAACGGGCATTGTCTATACAGGTGACCATATTCATGGCATTTTCGGCACTTGAAAGGGATGTGTTCATAATCTACTGGTTGTTGCCACACTTCGTCATGATACTCCACCCCAACATGATCTGGGAGGGGTTTAGCTAGATTCATGTAGACACAGATCCTCGCATATGAGTTATATTTACCTTGTTTTGTAGCTTCTGCAGCTTTAACAAAGCTCCCGATTGAATTCCCTATTCCTTCCAAAATTTCAGGGTCCCAAAATTCATCAGGGAGTCCAAACAGTCTAACCCAGATTGGGGCTTCCAACAGCTTTTCCTTTTCTGGGTTGTACCTTTCCTCCCAGTATTTCATGAATAAGCCTGCGTTGTTCATGAAATACGGGCCTTCTTCAAAGACCCTGTTTCTGTCTTCCAGATTCGTGAAGATAGCTGTGAAGAACCCTTGTGCTCCCAACTTCAGGTCTATGTGACCCTTAGGTTTCCACCTTTGGTCAATCCATCTGTATAGCTCTTTCTCCGGTGGCCAATAGCCTATGAATTTGCAGATCAGGGCATGATCTTTCATGTAGCTGTTATATTCCTCAAGCTTGTTATTGGGGATAACATATCTTGGCTTTTTTGTGCCCTTGGTAGGCATTTTCCTTTCATCCTTTTCTGCTACAGATTGCCCATGGCTGGGGCATAGTTTTCCTGCTGATTCTGCTGCATTCCACTTGCACTATTCTCCCCCGTTACTACGTTCTTGAAGGAGGGGATCTCTCCCGTCCCCGAAGGATTTTCCATTTCCCTCTCAGCTCTTGTCCCTTAGAAGTTAACCCTAACAAAAACTGAAAAACATCTGCTTACCTGACAAGCAGAAGCCCCTCTGTCCTACTCCCCGACCTGACCGCTGCGACGAATCTTCTCCCACACTCGCCGCCGGTCAGTTCCGTCTGCTGCGCCATCTGCAAACCCTAGCAGCGCGCATCCATTCCTCCCCATGATAGTGTTCATTTTAAAAATGGTTGCTATAATAAATAAATAATTGTATT
>APFE030254055.1:26102-65856 GCA_000404065.3 Pinus taeda | reverse complement strand
AATAAAACCTATTCTTGAAAATGGGCGAATGGAAGGTTGTAACTCCTAATTTCAAGGGCTAAATTTACCTTTTTACCCCCTCCCTTAAAATAAGGTGGGCTATTTGAGGTGGTTTGTAAAAAATGTACTATGATACAAAATATCGCCCACTAAAAATTTAAAACCCCTTAATTTCGCCAAAGGGCGAACATTCGCCCCTAAAATTTTCTATGGTAGGCCATCAAGAAAGAGCAACCATGATTTTTAGTCCCAACTCCAAATGAGATGACTCGAAGAGCCTGTTACCTGCATCGGCAAGTTCTCCCATTAGGGAAATTCGTTTTACGATGCCCAAATTCTGCAGTCTCTCCTTCTTGGCCGCATACCCATGCGTTGATACGTGATTATGGGGAGTGGTGACCAGCCACAAAATCAAGAAGAGCCCATGCTCTAGTGCCATATTAAGTAGACGAATATTATTTTCCATCTCCATATTTTCCATCCATCACTCATTTCCTCACTAGCTAGATTGAACTTGAAATTTGATAGGTTTGGTTGGGAAAATGGTAACTTTAACCATTGGGCATGGAGTCATGGAGTTGATACTAGTAAGATTTCCAAGAACTGGAGTAAGATATAGTGACTATAGTAACAGCTCACTCATTTCCTCACTAGCTAGATTGAACTTGAAATTTGATAGGCTTGGTTGGGAAAATGGTAACTTTAACCATTGGGCATGGAGTCATGGAGTTGATACTAGTAAGATTTCCAAGAACTGGAGTAAGATATATAGAGTAACGAAATCTATTATAATTTAATGATTAATATGTAATAAAATTATTCATTAATTATTATCTACAAAATTCAATTTATATTTTTTATTAAAAAACAATATTATTTAAAATAAAATGATATTTACTAATTAAAAGAAAAATTGTTTACTTTCTCAAATGTTTATAAAGGTTTCGAATATCTTATTTTTTATATTCATAATACTAAATATATTTTTATTCTCTATTATATATATAAAATAAATTAAAAAAATCAAAATACTATGTCAAATAAAAAATAATTATTCAACTTAAAAAAAAGCAAATATATTTATATAATTTTATAACAAACTTTAATCTATGTACAAGGTGTTATAATAATATCCAATCTACACTCAACTTGCTTTAACCTTTTTATTACAAAAAAAAAGAAAAGATTGATAATATCTCAATGGGTGTCAACTCCTGCAACTCTCTACATGTAAGGGAGAGTATATTAAGACAAGAGTTATAGTTGCATAGTTATAGATATGCTAGGGAACTAATCTAGCGTGGCCTTTTGATAATTATTTGTTTCCACAATTATTTTTACAATCTCTCATTATTCCCACCTTCAAACGCTTCTAGAAACAACAAAGAACTTCCTCAACACTTATATACTCGCACAGCTTCAAAATTCCACACTTACATATATATTGATTTATTTACATGAGATTCAACGATTAAATTGATTTATTATGATTTATTCAATGATATTCTTAGATTAATTTATAAATGGTGAAGTTATTTATGAGGAAATGCAGAAGTGTAGATGTCCGAGAAGTACATACTTCCCACACACCTCCGCGCCTCTTCAATACTTTTGAATCTATATGTAACCCAATTACTAAACTAACTATTGGAGATTAATAAATGTAAAGCCAACAACAAAAATTACTTCAACCATAAGGAACATCATTTCCTACAAAATCGTCATGGATCTTTTCAGTAGAATAGTTCTCCACAAGAGAAGAAACTTATAACACTCTGCTTCTCAAACTATTCTTGCATTATGGAAAACCCTATAGAAGAAGTTGATGAAATCTATGAGCTAAGAGTTCAGCGAACATATTCATGGATTCAACAAAAAAGGAAGAAGCTTCACAAAGTAGCAAGAAAAGTTATGGCTTGAAATAACATGTCATTAATTTACAAACAACATCTCATCTTTCACAAAATATTTGAATTATTTTTCACTAATGAAATAGAAACCTAGTAGGGAAAAATGTTTGCCTGTCCACAACCTATGAGTAAGTTCGAACTAAACTAGCAAAGTTGAGTGGGAAAACTCTTTGCTCTAGTGATAGCTTCATTGAGAGTGACACAATATTGAATCGAGAAGATTGAGCTTGAGTGAAATCATTACGAGTAAATATTGATAGTAAATTGCACTTCCCAACCCCTGAGTCTTTGATTAAGACATCTTTAAACAAATATTTGGAGCCCTCTTCCATTTTATAAGCCATTAAAGCAATCTCAACAATAGATGGAATAGTCAACATCAAAATATGAATAATACTTGTATTCTTTGACTAATAAACCCTGAGATATGCACACTTTTCAATCATTATAGCAATATTCACGAACTACTAAATATATAGAGAAATTGGCCACATCTTATTTGAAATTCATATTAAGTAGTTGGATTAAATGGAGATGAGGAAAGCACCCAACAATATTATATATCAAGAAAGTGAATACCTAAAAATTTAAGTCCCACAAAATTAGACAATGTGGGAGGAACTAGACAGAAGGTGACAGACATAACGTTTCCTAGCATGGAAAATTTTAGGGGCTACTATTCACAGGTGCGCTAATTTCCCATTTTTTTTCCAAACAAATATTTGACAATCTTTGTCTTTTTCTAAAAATGATTTTCCCAAGTTTTATAGGATAAAATGATCTTACCTTAAAAATCACAAAAAAATTATAGATACTATACAAGATTATTGAAGATTTGATTTTTTATATTTTTATATATATATGTATATTTTTAAATATACCAGCAAACATTATATAATTTACATATTAGAGACTAGCAATATTTGTTAAGGTTTCTAAACTTTTAGATAAATTTTCATCGTTATTTATTTTTTTGTTTCCTATTAGTTAACATTTTCCAATCGCCTATCACCCATCACGTGTCAAAGACCTGTGGGTGTATGTAGACTTTGGTAGTGTGCAATGACCTGATAAGCACTATAAGTTTTTAGCTCTTGATTCTAGCCCAAGGCCTCATGCGCTGAAGGTCCAAGTGTCCAATAGAACTATAAACCATCTTTTATTGGACCATAAAGGTCGTAGATGAAAAATGATGAGCGGGGAGTGGCAAGTTGTGATCATGAGCACAATTTTGAAGCTTCTATTGGCATGACAAGTGGGAATCTAGTCAATAAGATGATGTGACAATAGACACATTGCCACATGGAAGGGTGACATTTGTCACTCATATCATAAATGAAAAGATCGTCGATTATTTTTTCCTTTTTGACTCATTAAAGATAATAAAAATAGAGGGCATGCTTTCATCTCTTTTCCGACTCTTTAAACACTAAAATATTGCAAGGTATTGCCGTTTACCCCATATACATTTACCCCTTTTCGAGTTGGGATAAACTATGTATGAAAAAGGTACTCGTTGATTGACATGGTTAAGTGGTTATCTCAAGTATCATTTTCTACCTTTTCGGGCTCCAAAGACATAAATGTATGAAAAGGGACCATTTGGAGTTTTCTTTTCCATGTCTTTTTCAAATTCTTTAAACGTGAAAAAGATATCGATTTACACCTTTGTTAGACTCGTTAAAACATTAAATGACATTGGATTCGTCACCATGATGAACATGAGATTCTCCTTCCTAGGGCTCATTAATCATACTAGGTCAGATTCATCTGAAGGATGGACTTATAGTGCAAGCACATGCTATTCTCTTCAAGATTGCAATAAAAAATAATTGGGGTAGTTGCCAGAAATGGTGGGGGAAGATGGGAAATGGTATCAGTTGTGTTGGCAGCTCACACTTGAACATGACACTTTTTGCTTCGTGTCAGGTTGGGATACCCTTACTTCATCATTGACCCTCCTGGGTTGGGCCATTCATTTTTCCTTCCATTTGATCTCTGTCACATCATCATGACCTCCGATCCTATGGATCCAAAAGTTGCCAAAGTTTGAAGTTGTGTCACTCATATGTTCAAGAGTCATCCTTCTACAGTTACGCTCATTCCTGATTCTCTGTATCATCCATAATCATTACATCCCTTTGTTTCATGTCGATGATGTAGGATAAATCATGGCCCTCCTTCGACAAGGTCACTTCCTATTGACTTCAGCTCATTATCCGAAAAGTTGGCTGAGAGACTCCCTTCTAGCACCTTAGAGCATGCATGCCCTAATGTAAAGTTCTTTGCACTTGACAATAAGTTCACATCATTGGCTTTCGATTGGGTGACTTCACGGGTGTTCAACTTCAGTTCCTTTATTCACATTCCATGGATTGTGCTATTGGTACCTTGAGAGTCGTTGTCCTTATTGGTGGTTTCTCTCGCGCTTGTTAATAGTTCATATCATTGAACGGTAATCAGGAAAATTTCTAGAATTTTCGATTTTGAGACATCTATTCATGTGTTAGAATTTGTACTTTGATTGGGTCATGTTGGATCACAAGAGCCTGGGCTCAGATTACGAAATTCCAGGTTGCAACGCGATGTGTAGAATTTCTTGCAAATTCTCTACAAATATACCTCTAAGATCTATGTAGAAAATCTGACTATAGATTAACTCGATAACACAATATACCAAAGCAAAATAATTTAATCTACTTCTACTATCAAACTTGCAGAAGCTTAAAATATTTCAGCAAGATCAAGCTGAACACATATAACTCAGAAGAAGAGTCAACACACATGAAACATAGAAGAATACTCAAGGGAAAGCCTCAGCTAAAAACCCCACTATCTATTTTATCATACAAGGCTGAAATATATCAGAATAATACAAACCCTTAGCTCTCATAGCTAGCCAGCTCTCAGTACAATCCTCCTGGATCCTCACAGGAAAACAAGGCTTCTCACAAACCTTTTCATGTGCCCTCCAAGCCTCCTATTTACTTGTGTAGTTTCTCTGGGTGATACCCCTGTTACCAAGTGTAACACTAATCCCTCACACTGATCTTACACCCTATAAAACTGCACAATTCTCAAGGAACCTTATTCCTTCTACATGCATGAGTTTCCTTTATAGGAGAAAACATGCAACTGATAGTACATTGTCCCTGTCTTTAATCTCAACTGGGTCTTTCTCAAAATAGACATGCATGAGTTAATGAGGAGAGAATCTTCAGTTATCTAGAGTACATTAGTTAAGTGCATGCATGCATGAACTGACTGATAACTCACAATTATTTCCTCAAATAGTTTGGAACTAATTTAACTAGACTTAACTCAGTAAACTGAGCTAGCTAATTACAAATCAAATATAACTCCATCCTATCTCCTTAATTAAGGGATAACCTGCTTAATTTAAGGGATAATTGTTGCATGACTTCAGAAAGACTCCTAACTTGAATTTCTCCAACTAATTAATCCATAATGAATTAATTAATTATTTTCAAGCAGCTAGTGAGACTAAGTTCGAATTTTAATTTGCATTTTTAATTCATGGACAAATTAAAATTAGAATATTTTGGATTCTATTTTTATCATTTCTTGTTGCTACTTTCAACATTATATGACATGATCATGTTGATATACATGTCTCTTTCGTATGGATGGTTGCGACCATACCATGAGTTGTTATATGTGATCCTTCTCATTATTGGATGGTTACGACCATACCCTGGTTTCGATATGATCCTCCTTACTAGATGGTTGTGCCCATACCTTGCATCCATTTACATGATATTTCTTTGGATGGATGTATCCATACCACAATTCATGTATCATTTATCACAATTTTTAGTGATGTATATGTATCTATGCTTACTTGCAAGTTCTCTGATGACTGTCTTGGGTTTCACGCATCTACTTGTGAAAAATTTCACCCCTCACTCTAGTTTGGCATTCATGCTTTAGGGGGCATCTGTTACACAAAAATTTTTCATTGTTCCTGTACTCCCCATTCCTCAATCCTAAAGGACCTCTACAGTGAACCCTATATGCTCTTCGATCATGAAGAACATTCCTTTTTGTCCCTCTTCATGAGCAGAACATTCCCCTCTTGCATCACTTCAGAAGAATCTTCCTTTCATCTCAGTTTACAAGACTAGTGCTAGTGCTCAGTTCCTTCCCCACACGGATTTGTAGAGTTTGAAACTAGGACTAGTGCCGAAAGGCACAAGTGAGCCCTTCGTTACTCACATCGATCCTCTTTTGTCAAGTTTTTAAAAATGAAATCAAAGCTTCCAGGTCTAGAGGCTTTGTGAATGGAAGTCTAGTAAATGCTTGGGCTAGATAGAGATGAGAAAGTCAGTTTAGGCTCCTTTCCCCTATTAAGATGGGAAAAAACGAAGAGATAATCTTTGTCCGATCATAAGAGGAACCATCTCCCCTCCATCAAAGATATATAAACTCCTCCTTTTCCAAACTAAACTAGTCTTTTTTGGAGCTTGAATAACCAACAAGATATCTATAGCTTTAACCTTCTAGTTTATGTTTGTGAATGGATAATAGTGTGTTTGGTTTGGTTTGGAACTAAAGGGAAGAAGCCTTAAAGTTCCATTATTGAGGTTAATCATGAGATGATAATAGAGGTGTGGGAACCCAGATACATCAGAGGAGACCTGTATTGTAAAGGCTTTGGTTGTATTTCCTTCTGAATTTTTTATTAATACAACTAATGGTTTATTTCCTACATTCAGTGTCATATTACATTTGATGGCTTAAGACTCCTTGACCTTTTAAGTAGATTGAATGTGATTGTATGTTATCATGTTTGCTATTGTCTCTCATCTATTTGTTTTAGGTACCTAAAGGAAGAAATGAAAGGAAGTTGGAGCAAGGAAGTGAGTGCATCATCAAGAGGATTAGCGTTCTAAGAGATAGGCCCTCTTATTCGACTCTAATCTAAGGACATTTATAGTATATTATTTTTTTGTTGCTAGACCTACTCTCTCAGGATAGAGGGATTGTCCTTGTCCGCATCAAGAATTTAACTACACCACACAATGCATCTCATTGACCCTCATCACAATTTCTTTGAATCCAATTACTGAATATGAGTCAAAATTAGGCTTACTAAACTCCTTGTTTAAAGTTGCCTTAGTTTCTACTAGCGATGCAAGAGAACTATCAGAACAATAGTTAATATACCAAGGTAGTGTGCAATCCTGCAAAGGGGTAACCAACTGTGCCTTCTTTATATTGTCATTAGTAATCTATTGTGATGTCAACACAACATTCTTAACAAAGAAAAGTTGCTTTGTATCTTCACTTCCTATACCCTTGAAAATCAACAGCTTCATTGTGTTCACCATGCTGGATGGTGGTGGTGGAGGTGGAGGTGTGGGCAAAGGTGTATGCGGTGGAGAAGGAGGTGAAGGTGGAGTGGATAGATGATCTACTTGAGGAATTCCCTGAGAGATAAGCTAAACAATGCTTCAAGGTGGAGTCCATTCCTCCCCTTTGTCATCCCTTGGAGGAGGTCGAATCAATGCATTATAATTTGGTCCTCATCCTTCGTGATTTCTAAAGCATTGTCTACTTCGTGTAGCTCCGAACATCAAGGTAATGGCATCACCCATTTTTCACATAACAACATTTTAATCCAAGTATTCAATGATCTTAAGTATTTACCTTACGGTCCTTTAAAAAATTGTCACTCTCCTTCGCTATAGCTGACCGAGGTATGAACTGAAATTTATGAAACAAATCCTCCCAGGATCCAATCGAGCCAATGATTAACAACCTGTGTGATCTTGTTTCTAGAATCTTCTAATCATCACACTAATTATGGAGTCCACACTTTTGGACTATTGAGCCTCCACCTTCCTTGACTATCTGTTAATTTAGCTAACCACTCATACAATGTCATGGGAAAAGTGTAGAAGAAGATCTCATGTATCTCTGTATACAGATACATGTTCAACATTCTTCCTTTGATAGGCACGTATTCCTGTTTTGTAACGTCACAAACTCATGAATCTTATGATCCAACCACTTTTTAATTTCTTTCTTGGTCAGATTCTAATGTTGCGACATCACACATCTCTTTCAAGAAGATCTTGGTCCCAACAATGGAACTATTTGTTGGCTTAGGGTGTCCTGACCTAGGTTTAGAGTTAGTTGCACCAACCAACAAAACCCTACACTACTAGCCCTTTCGGCAACAACTTGCGTAGCGCAAGCTGCAGTCTAAACCGAAGCAATATGGGGGGATGGAAGAAACAAGTTTCTACATCTAGAGACTAGTATGATGTCTTTTAACTCTTCAGATATTCCTTCGCACATATTAATAAACTCTTAGGGCATATTACTATAATTATGTTAAAACAGTCTTCACACCTTTGCAAAGGTCTATGATCAGTCTTCGAAAACCTTTAACAATCAATTTATCCACTTACATGCATCATAGAACAACCCTAAATTAGTGTTCGCATAGATCTACTTAAGTTATTAGTAAACATGACAGAGTTCATTAGAGACTTCACAAAAGTACTTAAACATGCATTGTGTAAATTATTATGACTTATTCAAGAGAATTGCGCAACATTCAATCAATATTCCATAAAACAAATTATTCATTGACATCATATAACATTAACGTAGATAAACAAAAATAAGCAAGAATTCTTTGGAAATCGTCTTTATTGATCTTTAATTCAGAATTACAGACTCAAAAATACTCTGCACACATAGTTGTAGGGGTCTGTGCACTCAGTCGCGGACTCTACCTAGGCCTCTGTGCACTCAATTGCAGAGCCTTTCTTCTTCTTTCTTACCCACTTCTTCTCGCTATTACTTCATATTACCTCCATCCATTATGGCTTAGACTCTCTAAGTCACACCTATTTATAGCCTTTTTCATACAATGCCATTGTCCGCGGAACATGGGTGAATCCCAAAACTAACTCAAACTTTACATAAAACAAGGACCTAAACCCCTTTGCCTCCTAGTCATTTACACACTCCGCATCCATAAATCACAGAGACTTCACATTATTTTCACAAAATGTACCAAAACTTGGGTTGTCTTAACCCCAAAACTGAGCCTCGGGACGACATCCCAACACCAGTGTTTTTTGTAGAGAAGAAATACAGTACTCCTAGATTGTGCATTGGTTACAGGTAGCTTAAAAAGGATTGATGATTTATCTGATCAGTTGAAGGGAGAAGCAATGTTCTTTAATATTGACTTGAGATTCAGATACCACCATGTATGAAAAAAGGAAGAGGATATCTAAAAGACTTCCTTCAAGACCAGGTATGGGCATTATGAGTTTGTTATAGTTCCATTCTATTTGACTAATTCCCTAGCTACATTTATGTGTTTGATGAATGATGTGTTGTGTCCCTATCTAGACAAGTTTTTTTATTGTATTCATTGATGACACCTTGATATACTCCAAGAATGAAGAAGATCATGTCAATCATTTAGCAGCATTGTTGACATTTCTAAGAGAGCATCAGTTGTATGCCAAGCTTAGCAAGTGCATCTTATTTTAGAGAAAGGTGCATTAGTTGGGACATGTTGCTTCCAAGGAAGGCATAGTAGTAGATCCAAAAATGATAAGGGCCGTCATGGGGTAAGTAGCTCCTAATAATGTGGGTGAGGTGAGCTCATTCATGGGATTGGTAGGCTGCTATAGGAGGTTCATTAGGAGCTTCTCATGCATTGCATGTCCTATGAAATCTTTGCAGAGGAAAGGTAAGAAGTTCGAATGGAAAGAAGAATGTGCAGCTAGTTTCGAGCAACTGAAGCAGTTGTTGACCAATGCTCCAATCTTTAAGATTACAGATTGGACTAAATCTTTTTTAGTGTGTACAAATGAATGTAAAATAGGACATGTTGGAGTCCTTATGCAAGATGCAGAAGTGGTGTGCTATGAGTCCAAGAAGTTGAATGAGCACGACCAAAACTATGTGAGCCATGATCTTGAGTTGGAAGCTATTATTTACGCCCTCAAGATGTGTAGGAATTATCTTCTTAGCGGGATATTTTTATTGATGAGCAACCATAGTAGCTTGAGATACATGTTTTCCTAGCCAAATATAAATGGTAGGAAATCTAGATGGTTGGCTGCCCTTAGCTACCCTTAGTGAGTTTGAATTCGAGATCAAATACATTAAGGGAAAGGAGAACCAAGTTGACAATGCTCATAGAGGGAAGTTACAAGTAAATCATAAAGCCACTATGAGCTCTTATGGAATAGAGTTACATGATAAGAGCTTGCAGGTAGGATAATGGGATGATAGGGACATGGTAATTATGCACAGGTTACAACAGAGTATAGGTACAAGTATAGGTGTAGGTATAGGTGAAGGTACATGTACAGTGATCAAGATGCAGATTATCATCAAATGATAGATGGTTTGGTGAGATTCATGGAAATGATTCATGTGAAACTATACTTGGGTGACCCGTGATACCAAAAGATGTTGATGATAGTGAAGAAGTTCTACTATTGGCTAAATCAGAAGAAGGAAGTGCAAAATTCTGTGGCTAGATATTTGGATTGTCAACAATTAGAGGTAGAATGTAAGCATCCAAGTTTTCTACTACATCCTATTCCTATTCCAGAAAGGAAATGGGAGGTCATTTCCATGGATTTCATTACAGGTCTTCCAATGACAATGAGGCAACATGATTCTATTATTATCATGGTTGACAGGTTGAGAAAGGCAGCTCCCTTCTTTCCAGCGAAGACTACATATTCAGTTTGTGAGGTGGCACAGGTTTTCATGAGGGATATCGTGAGATTACATGGAATTCCAAAGAATATTGTATTGGAATAGGATGCGAAGTTCACTTCCAAGTTTTGGAAGGACTAATTTCATTTTCGGGTACATAGTTAGCCTTTAGTACATCTTATCATCCATAGACAGATGGACAGACAAAGAGGATCAACATGATCTTGGAGGATATGTTGAGGATGTACGTGACGCACCTGCAAAGAAGATGGGGGGAGTATCTTCTATTGGTTGAGTTCGCATGCAACAATGGTTATTAGGAGTCATGGAGGATGAGTCCTTTCAAGGCACTGTATGGGGAGAGTTGTAATACTCCCATTAGTTGGAGTGATCCAATGAATAGGGTACTTATTGGACCGGATATGTTGGCAGACATGGAATAGAAAATGCAGGTCATACAGAAGAATCTAAAGGAAACATAGGTGTCATGCGGAAAGAGTTATTTTTGCGGACAAACCTAACCTCCCTAGGAGTCTAAGACTCTCTAGTGACAAACAAGACAATTAAGAGCAATCCTTCTATAAACATACATCATTCTATGAGAAACCAAGTGTTTTTCGATCTTACCTCAAGTCCAATGCTCGTTGTAGCAGTCCAGCCTCACTGATCCGGATGAGCTCCTCCTTCACTTTGAAACCTGCATACACTAACAATCAAACGATTACATAACACCTGAATATTCCATAAAACAAAGCATATTCAACATATAGACCAAGGAGTATATGAAACAATTCATTAACAACCAATCATTGAGAAGAATGGACTTATTTGTATTAAAGAAACAAAAAAGAAACCATTACAACCTGAGCCTTAGTGTTGTGCAAGTTCCTTCCAGGGTCCAGCAATATTTTTCCTCTACTTTGAAAAGCTCACCCACTTCCAAATGAAACAAGAAAGGATGGTAATCTCTCCTCACAAGCTTACAATGGAAGTCCTAATTCCAGCAGCATCTACCCTTTGGAATTTTCAGCTTTCAACCTCCCCTCCCTTAGCCCAATGCCTGTATTTATAGTGTTCTAGAGGAAGTTATTCAGTTCCAACATCAATGGGATACTCCCTCTTTTGGATGGGGTAGCTCCTCTCTTGATGGGATAAGTTCCTCTATCATAGGGATGCATGAACCATCTGGAGGCGCTCAATACACGCCAAACACTCTTCTAGAAAGCTCTAGAAGTGACCACAAGTAACTTTTTTAAGATGAAACTCGTGCCTTTTGACCTTTACAGGGGTACGCACCCAACCCTTGACATACAAAGCATACAAGTACGCAGGTATAATGAACTTGGAGTGCGTACACGTAGGTAAGGTAGAGAGAACCTGCGTACCCAGAGATAAACATGATTTTTAAAGACTTTCTCTCTTTCTTGAAGTTTGACATGGAGAGCAGAGGTATAAGGATTGCCAAGGAGGATAGTATGACTGTTGATGGAGCCATACTAACTGCAGATAGTCATGGTGATAAATTTCAGTATAACAGACATCACTGGCCTTCAACCGAAAGACTTTGTATGGTGTTCGAAATCAAATCATTTATTCACACCATGTGAAATGTATTGTAGTACCTTGAGGGTCATTATCATTGTCAGTGATTCCTCTCGCATCTGTTAATGGCTTACATCATTGGCTGGTAATCAGATGACGTCTTCTCATGTTCAACCTCAGATCATCTTTTCACATGGTTAGACTTGTACTTGAGTGAAATATTGAACGAGATTGAAGACCCCGGATCTATTTTCATCAATCCGGGCTGCGATATGTTCAGGAGTACTAAATCAAATGTACAATGGCCTTGCATTCATGGTCATCCATTCATGGGTTTATATTTGTAGATGACTATATTTGTACATGTAATGAAAGTTTATAATTTTAGCATGTGTATGCCTTCCCTCAACGAGTTCATGAGAAAAAAATAAAATTATCATGATATATGTATTTTAATTGATGCAAGTCACCTTCTGCTTCGAAACCTCATCTCCACATGATAACGCATATCACTCGACATACATATTTACGACTTCATGCTTTAGGGGGAAATTGTTACAAATCCATTTGGGCACATCAACCCCCATTTACAAATCAGTACTATTAGGGCCCATCAAACCCTAATTCAGTTGTCACATGCCCTAAATGAAGTCAACCATCAAAATGCCTCTTTCCCAAGAGATTCCATGACTGAAATCATCCAAAAACTACCTCTAAGAAGATCAGCATAGGCAGGCCTTCATCAGGGTGCACTGGAGAGCAGTCCAGTACACTGCCTAGGTGCTATGTAGTGCACTTGAGCCCTCTTTGGCCTACACTGGGCAAATTTGAGTGAAATCTCATTGGGGTTTAGGAATATTCTTATCCATTGGATGCATCTAGAAGCTTCCCAATTTTATCTACTCCTTTGAGCTCAAATTTGGATGAGGTAGGGAGTTAAGGAACATCAATCCCTTTATCCATTCCTCCATGGAACTAAATTCTAAGTTTGGGAGGGCATTCATTATCACCATTTATGGCATAACTTCCTTCATTCACCTATAAAAAGACCACTCATCTAAGTGATCAAGGGCTGGAAATCATTGAATTATAGGGAGATGTTATTAGTTTGAGACTTGAGTTGGTTTCAATTATTGTAATGATGTCAAATGTCTTGCTTGTTATGAGGAGAGGATGAGATTGAACTGGAGGAGTGATACCGAATCAAGCAAATTGGGTTGTAACTCTTCCTTTTACTAATAAAGTGTTCAAAGCTTTTTCCATATGTTTGTATTGTTCATTGATGCTTTCATATGTGTATTTTGAACTTGATTCCATTCTATGTTGAATCAATAAATCATTATCATATGCTTCAATCGATTTTTGTCTTCTGTTTATGTGCGGGTACTTTTCAAGCGGATTAAGTATAGAAAGGAGTGACGTAATTGGTCAAGTGAGATAAGGAGTAAGAAAAAGCTACATGTAGGCTTCTTTACTATCTTATTTAATATATTGGTTATAGAAAAGGTAGAGAATGCTTTGCATTGTTTTTCTAGACTTAGCTACTAATCTAAGGGTTTATGTGTTTATTCGTAGACACTAAAACATCCCAAAACAAGTTCCCTGGGTCAGTTTTGGGATTGAAACAACATAAGTGTTGATGTATTTTTCATAAGTAATGTACAGTATCTGTGATTTTCAGATGCGAAGTGCGTAGATGGTTAGGAGTCAAAGGGGTTTTAGGCCCTTTTTTGTGTAAAAGTTGAGTCATCTTTGAAAACCCATGGGATTGTATAAGTAAGTTTGTTTTGGAGAGTTTAAGGATATATTGAAGGTCATGATGGAAAATGAATGAAGTTTTAGAAGTTTTATCGCAGAGAATTGGGTTAGATAGGGAAGAAAGGCTCCGCAGCTGAGTATGCAGAGGCTTAGGTACAGTCTGTAGCTGAGTGCATGGACCCCTACAGCTGAGTGTGTAGGGTAGTTTTGAATCTATAATACCATATTGAAGACCAATAAAGAAGATTATTGAATAATTCATGTGTTTATCTGCTTATTTCTATGTACTTCTGTTTACGATATATGTTGTGGATGAATAATGCGTTTATGAAATATTGATCTAATGATGCATGATTCACTTGAATAAGTCTTAATAGATGTACACAATGCATGTTAAGTACTTTCGCAAAGACTATGATGTAATCTATTATGTCTTCCAATTAACCTAAGTATATCTATGTGAATGCTAATCTAGGATTGTTCTCTGATGCGTGTAAGTGGATAAATCAATTGATAAGGGTCCAAAAAAGTCGATCATAGACCTTCGCGAAGGTCTGGAGGCTATTTCAATAGAGTTATAGTACCAATCCCTAAAGTCTTATCGATTTATGCGAAGGTAGATCTGAGGCATTAAAAGACATCACACTTGTCTCTCGATGCAAAAACTTGGTTTGTGCATCCCCCCCATACCACTTCAGGTGAGACTGCAGCCTGCACTACACGGGTTGTTTCTGAAAGGGCCAGTAGCATAGGGATTTGTTGGTCAGAGGAAATAAATCTGAACTTGGGTCAGGACACCCTAAGCCAACAAATGGGTCCATTGTCAAGACTGGGATCTTCTTGAAAGAGATGTGTGATGTCGCATCCCTGGAACCTGATGAAGAAAGAAGTTGAAAAGTCTATGGATAGAAAAATTCATGAATTTGTTGCACAGGAAAATAGGAATCCATGCATGTCAAAGGAGCATTTATTCGATAGATATTTGTATGCTGAGATAAAATGAATTTTCTTCTTCACCTTCTAAGTCGAATTATATGAGTGATTAGCTAAGTTGGCAGATGGTCTAGGGAGGTAAAATCTTGATGGTCCAATAGCGTGGACTCCAAAACTAGAACAAGGATTAGAAGCCTCTAAAGATAAAATCACACGAGTTGTCGACCACTGGCTTGATCGAATTATACGAGGATTTGTTACAGAATTCATGGTTGATACCTCAGTCAGCTATAGTGAAGCGGAGCGGTGATTTTTCAAAGGACCGCGAGGTAAGTATTTAAAATATTTCAATACTTGGATTAAGATGTCTTTACGTGAAAAATGGGTTATGCAATTTCCTTGATGTTTGGAGCTACATGAAGTGGAATTCTCTTTAGAGATCGAGAGACATCCAGTCCTGAATATAGCCCATTGATTGGACCTCCTTCGAGTGACAATGAGGGAATGGTACAAGCCTCACCGCAAAGTGTTGTCTAGTTGATAAGACAAGGTTTTCCATGGACACATAATCCATCCACTCCATCTCTGCCTCCACCTAAACTACATACACCTTCACCCCCACCTCCACCACCACCACCACCATTCAACATGTTGAACACAATGAAGTTTCCAATTTTCAAGGGCATAGGGAGTGAAGACACACAGCAGTTCTGGTTTGGTTTGAATGTTGTGTGGATAGTGCAACATAATACTGATGAAAATATAAATAAGGCACAATTGGTCACTACTCTGCAAGATTGCACGTTGACTTGGTATATTAAGTATTGCTCTGACCTCTGGCATTGTTAGCTGATACTAAGGCTATTTTAAACAAGCAGTTTAGTAAGCCTAAGTCTGACTTGCAGTTAGTAGTTGGATTTAAGGAGATCATGATGAGGTTTGATGAGATGCCTTAGGAGTTAGATCAAAGCCTGACATGTGTAACTCTAGAAGCTAATATGCATCTCATAGTCGGTTAGCACCACGAGTGGTTTATAGCTTCACTTCTGCCCCACCTGAGGATTCCTCTGTCACAACAGAAGATAGGAACTCAAGCAGAAGCCCTAGAAATTGTGATGAGGTTGCATGTAATTCCTATTTAGGATGCAACCTTGGGCGTACAACAAATTCACTCTTAGTTATAGATCCTATGCTTAGAATTACAATGCTTGAAGAAAGACAAGGATACTAAACTAGAGGTACATGTGGAAATATGGTGTCTGAAGTGTAAGGGCCAGGGGCATGATAAACACCACTACCCCATCTTCTAAAATTATATTACGGAAAGGGGACCAATTCCCCTATGGCCAAAATCTTCAGCAGGACCAAGTGTGGGGGGCATGCTATGGTGCATTATTTGTTAGGTTGTTGGACAACATGCGACGGATAACTGTCATTTGCGTGCGTCAAAAGTTCGTCCAGACACTGGAGAAGTTGTTTTGTAACTTCTAAAAATTAGTGGGCCACGAGGAGCACCACTACCGCAGCTATGAGCTGATGATGGAAAGAACACCTACCTACCGAATGCAAGCAGAAACTAGGCCTCCAGAGCAGCGCACCGGAGGAGCACGCGGTGGATATCAGGGACGAGCTCAAGGAGGAGGAAGGCCTAGTAGAGTTCGAGGTCAGGTTAGTCGTTAAAATTGCGGAACACCTACACAGTACGTGTGGGAGTGTTAGAATCAGACACACCCATCATGTTAGTACTGCAACCAGTTTAACCACATAATAGAAGAATGCTCGTTGTTGATAGCTAAGATGTAGGAGAAAAAGGCACAGGCTCAGAAAACTATGAAGAAATTACAAATGATGAGAGTTGTGCCCCTTGAGGAAGATCACAACGTGAATATAGTGTTAAGAAGTGGAATAACAACTGGCGATGATAAAGGAAAATATCCTGAAGAGGACGAATGGGTACGCAAGGCCATAGAAAAAGAAGTTGGTTTTGATCTGGAGTGCACGAAGGAAACATTTATGGAAGACAACAAGAGCTTCACTGAGGCCTCCACCTCAGGAAGCCAAAAAAAAGTACAAGAGCCCAGGAAACCTACAAGGGTTGATCCCTCTATGCTTACCACGTTCTTAGAGATCTACATGAAACTTCTGTGTGACAGAAAATCTATGAAGGCTTGCACGAGTTAATAAACAAATGTGCCAGCAAATAGAATGTTCTTTATGGACACCACGTAGTTATAAAAATTGTAAAACATAAGGCTAGAATAGGGCATGAGATGAGGCTCACCACGCAGATAGGAGATTATGAGATGGACTAGGTCATCTTGGACCTGGGTTTCAATGCAAACGTTTTTCCAAAAAAAACATGGGAAAGAATGGGGAGACCTATGTTGCACTAGTCTCTGATTCATATCAGAATGTAAAACTAGTAGAAGATCATCCCTATGGGACAATTATATGGAGTAAAAATTTATATAGAAGGTGTGAATTCAATGTCATACATTGAAGTGATAGAGATTATTGATGACAGTAATCCATACCCTGTGCTCTTGGGAATTCACTGGGTGATCGAGTTGTAGTGTCGTTGGACCCTGCAAAAGGGGTGTGCTACACTGAACCAGTCCACGATTATGAAGAAAGTGAAGATGAGCTAGATCGGATTTATAAGATAACACTGCAAGACTAGGACTAGATCAATCCAATGGAAGACGGATGGATTGCATGGGACCAGGAGAGTTCCTATACCTTTGATTCACATGAAGAATTGGAACACTGGCAGAATCGGTTGCATGAAGTATCTACACTGCGTTGCAACATGATGACAAAGTCGTTGCGCTATGTATTATCGGAGGTAAGGAACTTGTTAGCCTCGAGGTGTAGCGCTGCCAGTTTGAAGACTAAAGGAAGAAGATAGTCTATTGCGCTATCTTGGAAGGGGCCCCACACGGGCCATCACTCCACTTTCCCCACTCTCACACTTACATTTTATTCCGCTCATATCTTAACCCAACCCTCACTTCATAATGAAACCCTCTTTTGCCTTAACCTTAAATAAATCAACCCAAAAACCCCCGAAAAACCTTACCTTTCCATCATGTGCCACCTCCGTGCATTGCTCGAGGACATCCCGTACTTTTGTATCCCTCTGTCGTCGATCTCCGCGGTAATCTAACGGCCCACGTTTTACCTGATCAGCGAGACATGCTCGATCGATATCCATTGTTAGATCACTCCTGTTGGATTTAACGATTGTCACTCTTATTGCACGAGCAACTTGCGAGAGGAGTACCTACCTGATAAAGGCAATTTTCTCTCTCCCCTCTCTGCTATGTGGCATGCAGTGAGTGGCATCGGGTGAACTCCACCCTTTACCACTTACCGCCCGATGAGCGCCCAATAGAAACCATAACCACCTAGACAAAACCACCCCAGGGCGCTATAGTCCAAGCACCTCCTCCACCCGATAGCCATCCAATCTATCCACTGAGACCCAACGACTCAGACCTTTTCCGGTCCAACCAAAGACTACAAGCCTCATGTAATCGATATCCTCCATCCATTTCTTCCAATCCAGTGGCCCTCATCCATGACTGCTCCTGCTTGTCCTTCGCCACCCTACCATTACTATGTCCGTCCGATTTAATTCATCCAACAGCTACCCACTTGTCCTCCGCCACCCTACCATTACTTTTCTCTTCCTAATTATCACGTACAACGACCCATGCACCTCATACTCTACTTCCTATCAGTAACCCAAGGAGGAAGGTCGTTGACTCTGTTAGTATTGTGACAGTCAGGTCGCTGAACTAAAATAGCAAAAAACATGGCCAAAATGGGAATGACACAACACAATGTAGTGAAGTATAAATAAACAGTCATGGAGCCTCACTGGCATGATCAAACTAGCCATCTAACAGGGCAGCGCTATACCAGAATTAATTGTCATTTTCGTGATGGAAGGAGAACTATGTTCTCATACACAATCAACCAGTTAAAGCCAAAAGAGTTAAGTTAGGACAACTGGAGACCTCTGAAAGCCAGAGAGAATTTTAAAGGGCCTATAAAAGGCTGGAAACTCAATGTAACAAGGGTTCAACTTCTGGAGACTGTGGAGACTCTACTACTCAAGCTTATCATCTTCATTCATTAGTAATACAAGCTTCTTTTGTTGTTATATGTTCAATATCCCAATTTCTCTTATGTTCTATACTTGCACTTGAACAGGCCGTTTAGGTTTCTTTTGTGTCAATGCCATATAATTGTCATCTTATCTTTGTGTTGATGTATTAGAATTGCAAGTTTCATTTACTTTATGTAGCTGGCCATCATATGGTTAATATATGTATCTGTTGGTATGGTCAGTATTCTCCATTCACTCACTTAATATACAAACTATTGAGCATTAGTGGTCTAAAGCCTTGTAGGCTGAGGGTGTTCATGGATGTCTTGAGTAATAATAAAGTCAAAGTGGTTATCTGGCTTGATCCAGACCATTATTTATTCCAATAGTTCAGAGAACAATATTGAAGATTATATGTTACCAGACATCTCCAAGCTGCAACCTAGGAGAGTTTCTTGGAGTGATAAAAGAACTTAACTTATTATGATGGTTTAAATAACATGGATAATTTTTTCAATGCATTTGAACGTGAAGTCCCTGAGCATCACTACTTCCAAGCATTAGATTTGGCATTGCGCGCTACGCCTGCATGGTGGTGGGGTACACACAAGGATAGCTTTGATGGATGGAGGGATTATAGAAGGATGATGACATTGTAGTTTGGTCAACCTAACACTCAATTGACTGAGAGATATGATGAGAGGTATGATCCACATGATCATCTAGCGAAGTGGACTAAATCTTATCGATCGAAGCCATATCTAGAGTGGGTACACTTATTTTTCCATACTTCGGATACAATCACCATGAACTGGTATTTGGAAATAGATGTCTGCCATGGCATTGTGGAGTGGGATATATTGAGGGAAGGGTTCTTATTAACCTTCAATTTTGAAGATGGTTTCGTGAGCATCGATGAAGCCCTACACGAGATTAAGGTAGTTATCTTTAGAACGATGTGAGAACCTTTGGAGTGGGTCCAACTAGATTGGAGCACCCAGTTGTGCCATTCGTTGGAATGTTATAATGTGACAATTGAAAGGGAGGATGAAGATTCGAGGAATATTAAAATTCTAGAGGTAGAAGGGCATCGCGAAGTTGACGACCCACAAATAGACAACCCAGACATCAAAGTGCCATTGAAAAAAAGCAAGTAAACATTGGGATTGAAGTAGATTTGAAGTTTGCAAATATTAGAGATTATTGGGATGACGCTACTATGGATAAGCTTCTGAGTTACTCCGTGAATATCAAGATATGTTCCCTACCAATTTTTCAAACTTGAAGGGCATAATAGGAGACTTGGGTGTTATAAAAATCACTCTAAAGCCGCACATGAAGCCTATTAAGCACAGGTCGTACCGCTTGAATCCTAAATATAAGGAAAAGGTTCACTTGGAGTTGGATAAGATACTGGAAGCAGGCATCATAGAACCAGTGGAAGAATCTAATTGGGTGAGCCCAATGGTGGTTCAGGAGAAGAAGTAGAAGGGTGAGATAAGAGTTTACGTAGATCTGAGGAAGCTGAATGATGTGTGTCTCCATGATCCATTCTTGAAGCCATTCACTGATGAAGTATTAGACAATGTCGGAGGGAAGGAGGTATACTCATTCGCTGATGGGTTTTCAGGGTACCATTAGATTAAGACCGCACCTGAAGATAGGAGTACAACGACCTTTGTGATGGAGTGGGGTTGTTTTCAATAAATTGTCATGCCGTTTGGACTCAAGAATGCACCTTCAATATTTTCTTGCGTAGTGATCGCAATGTTCAAGGAGTTTAATCATAAGTTCTTGGAAGTGTACTTTGATGGCTAGATGGTGTTCAGACTAGTGAAGCACCATGTGGCAAGTCTGCACCTGATGTTAGATACATGTCGTAGATACCAAATCGCACTGAATTTGAAGAAATGCATCTTTTGTGTTCCCTTTGGAATCTTGTTGGGTCATGTGGTGTTCAAGCAAGGGTTGATGGTGGACCCTACCAAGATTTTGGTGATAGTAAATCTAGAGGCCCCAAGGAATGTCAAACAGTTGAGTGCCATGTTGAGACATACTAGATATTATAGAAAGTTTATCAAAGCACATGCTGAAATTATCGCGCCTATGAAGAAGTTGTTGAAGAAGGATACAAAATTCTGTTGGGATGAAGAATGCCAACATAGCTTAGCTATTTTGAAATAAAATATGGTCATCGCACCGATCTCGGTATTCCTGGATTGGAAGAAAGAATTTCACGTACACGTTGATGCCTCATGCATTGAATTGGGTGTAGTATTAACGCAAGTCAGTGAAGGAGAAGGACCACCCTATAGCCTTCACAAGTAGGAAATTATCGAAGGCCAAGCAGAATTACTCAATGACTAAGCGTGAAGGATTGGCCATGGTATATGTACTACAGAACTTCAAGCACTATCTGCTAGGAGAGAACTTCAAGATGTACATAGATCATTCTGCCTTGAAATTCATGGTTAATAAGCCTGTGTTGAGGGGGAAGATCTGCTGATGGTTGTTGTCATTCTAGGAGTATGATTTTGAGGTCATTGTGAAGCTAGGTAGGTTGAATGCGGGACCTAACCATCTATCGCAGATCAAAATAGGAGAGGAGCCTAATAATTTGGAGGAAGAGTTGCCAGATACGCAGCTCTTCGTGGTGCATGTAGCAAATAACCATTTTGCAAATATCATTCACTTTTTTTACTACGGGGATGGCACCAAAAGGGTATACATGTCAGCAAAATAAGGAGCTAGTAGTGCACATGGCAGACTTTTCTGTGATTGCAAGACATCTGTATAAGATGGGTGTCGATGAAAAATTGCGAAGATATATGCCCTATTTTGAGAGAAATAGCGTTCTTGTTGAAGCTTGTGGAAGGGATGTGGGAGGACATTATGCAGGAAAGATGACTACGCAAAATTTTTTGCACGTAGGTCTATGGTGGCCAACGTTGCATAAGGATTCCAAAGAATATTGTAAGGCATGCAATGCATGTTAGAGAATGGGAAAAATATCACGAAGGAAGGAATTTCCATTACAACCTCAAGTATCATTGCAACCATTTGAAAAATGGGAGATTGATTTTGTTGGGCCAATTCAACCCCCAGGGAAGATAACTGGTGCGTGCTATACCATCATCGCGATGGAGTATCTAACCCAATGGGAAGAGGAACAATCGATTAAGGATTGTACAAGGCCTACAACAATGAAGTTTTTGTTTGAGTATGTCTTAACCAAATTTGGTTGCCCGAAAGTGTGGATGAGTGAAAAAGGTATGCACTTTCTAAATGAAACAATCAATGCATTAACAAAGGAATTCTAGGTCTACCATCAGAAGAGTACATCGTATCAGCCATAGGCAAATGGAATTATTGAGGCCTTCAACAAGATTTTGGATAACACACCGACATGGATATGCAATGGTCAATGAAATGATTACGGTGTCCGCGTACTTGCAGTACTATGGGTGTATAGGACTACTTGCAAGAAGATGACATGACAAACACCATTCAAATTGGTCTACGACGTAGAATTTGTGATGCCTATGGAGTAAATTATGCCTAGTCTACACATAGCAGCTCTCACAGGTATGGCAGATCGCAAAGCCTTGGAGGAACGGCTCGCGCAGCTGATGGAGCTTGAAGAGGACCAATAATTGGCTAGATTCCATCAGAAAGTACATAAGGAATGGTAAAAAGCGTGGCATGATCGACACATCAAGCTTCACACATTCATGGTAAATGATCTGGTATTGTTATATGATAGTAATTTCACTAACTTTCTGGGTAAATTTCAGATGCATTGGCTAGGGCCATATATTATCAAAGAAAGTATAGATGGAGGCACAGTTTAGCTCATGAAGCTGAATGGAGAACCTTTTCCAGGAAGAGTGAACAGAAGCTGATTGAAGCTATATATAGGGGATCCTGTGCAATGAGTATATGGCAGAAGGATAGTCTTAGTGCTATAGGCAGTTGCAAGGGAGTGAAAGACTATAAACTACACTACTAGGTTCAGAGGACTACACAATGAAGAGGTTGTGCAGAAGATGATGAAGATACAATATATGAAGCTACGTGCGAGAAGTTTCACTATGGAGATGAGTGCTACATAGCACAGCATAAAAGTGACTGCTAGAGTGACTGTTCATGATTTGACAACTAGAAGATGGTTAAGAGGAGCGGGCTAACAACATTTAAGGAAAAAATATTTGAAAATGTGTTGCCAAAACGACATTAATTATCAAAATTTGGGGGGAAAGGTTGGATTCAAATTCAAACCACTTATAAATTATGCATTCCAGTCCAACAGAGAATGCTTTGCACCCTTAGAGTTTTTTCGTCTATGAATCAATCATATTGGGAGGATTTGGTCACTAACCCTACATTTTCTAAGTTGTAAAAGTTGAATCAGAAGTTTATTCTTGAGAAAATGATTGGAACAAGCCCTACAAATACTGTGAGTACTGGTGGTGATGTTGCTTCTAAACGAGTTTCCCTAGAAGTGGTGATTAGGGAAGCTTTAGCCCATGTGCCTATGGTACTGATGTTTCCTAGACTCAATCCTACCCTGCTAAAGAAAAACAGAAGCCGAAGAAGGATAAACAGAAGAATCCACTACTAGTGCATGAGTCACTAAGAAAGCATTCTGCAACACAAAAATAAAAGAAAGACAAGCAGCCCGAGAAGGTCATCGATCTAGAGGTGGAGGAAGGACATGGCACAAAAGACACAGATGTTGAGGGAGTGGATCCCATCACAAATATTCCTAAATATTTCCCTCCATGCAAGAGGAAGGTGAAGATCACAAAGGATCCAGATTCAGACAAATTTTCCATTTTTATGTCGCTCCTGCCCGAGTAGGTTCTCTTTGAAGGTCTACAACTTGCACAGATCCCACTACTGAAGATGGAAGATTGAGACCTCACAGATCATGCTAGGTTTCCACACTTAGCCACATATAAGTATATGAAGTGCATCTACTATGTCAAGTCAGGTGTTACCATGCTAGAGATGGTGGAATGGATCCACAATGTGGAGAATTTAGGATTGTTGAATTTGTTATGGGTACCCCATTATGACCGCACCCCTATCAACACAATTTGTGTGTTCCAGCTACTCACTCGGGTGCACGATGGTGCTTATGGCTAGGTTGGCCTATCCCCATCACTAACATGCTCATTCACAGGATCACGCATCTACCGTACGAGGGATGGAATATGACCAAGGAGTTTCAGAAAGACAAGAGAGAAGGATCTGGCAGAAAGAACGAAGAAGGAATTTGACCTAGTGAAGAAGGTGTGAGGATATTCAATGACCTCCATAAATGACCCGGAAATGCAAATTGCCACACAGATCTTATAAAGCAAGGTAATGAGAAAGTGTCGCACGGATGAATTTTCAATGCATGTGGTCTCCCTAGCTGCATAGTGTGCGAAGGGCGTGTAGTTCAATTGGTCCAGGTACTTATGCCAGGAATTCCTCACAAATTACCACAAGGCCTAGGATGAGACCAAGTCATTCCATTATGCTTGGTTACTACTCTCTATCATTTTGGTTTCATAGGAGATGCCAAAGGATAGCTAGTTTCCTTCGAGGGAAGAAGGATTACCGAAGGCAGGGAAGTTCGCCTCCCTGTGGGCTACAAAGGACCCTGCGCAGATCATGGAAACAAAAATATTTTGGTTCCTGATGGAATCAAGTCTCCGCATGGAAATTAACCAGCATCCAAGGTTGTCCCCAGCCTTGTACACCCACTTGTCAGCCTATGTAACCTTCAAGGCTAAATTCCACAGAGTTTACCTTCTAGTGTGGAAGGATCCATCGCAGAAATGGCATGACTTGCCATATTTGGTAATGAAGACAGACGTGCAGGAGGTGATCATGCGATGGCCAGCAGAGTGGCGATCCCTCTTAGAATTAGATTTTGGAACCAGTAAGGGCACAAAAAGTTCAGCAGCACAATCAATAAAGGAGGCAGCCAAGTAGGTTGCGCATAACCTGGCTGCGCAGAGGAAGAAGGAATCCACAAAGAAGGCTCAAATGGAGGAATAGCATGTTGCTAAGGAGCAAGCTGAACAAGAGCAGTGTGAGTCAAAAGGAAGTGTCAAATCCCCCTCGCTAGAGACTAAGGAGGAAGAACTGTCCAAACAAGGTGCCGGAGGAGATGAGGAGAAGAGCACCCAGTTTCATATAAAGAAGCATGGAGAGGAGTAGCAGGAAGGTCCCCGGAAAAAAAAAGAAAAAATAGGACAAGTCATAAGGTGATCCCATGGTATTGACATAGGGCAATCGCAATGAGATCAAGGATAAAATAAGGGACACTGTGACTAAAGTATTGTAGCAGTTCGAGCAGAAGTATATGCATATTCTAGGGAGCATCCAAAAGGATCCGCACGAGCTATAGATCTAGGACAACAGGATACAGGTGGGCATTGGTCAAGCAAGCACAACACGAGTGAGATTGGCCCTGGGGATGAGTCAAGCAGCAGAATTGGTAAGGACACTCGATCTTAGGACTGTTGCATTACCAGAAGGGTCCCTTCGCATAGAGTCAACCAATGATCACATCATCTTAAGCATAATTAAGAACATCGGGTTGAACATCGTAGTGCTCCCCAATGAGATTCTTCATGCGCTACATGTAAGGGTGACAAAGTATTTGAGAGCTCAGGAGTAGCGCAATCTCAGCCTCATCAGCGAATATAAGGTGAACAATGGATAGATGTTTGCCAAGCAGATACCGAACTTAAAAGAAAAGGAGACATTGTAGGCACAAAGTTCCTGACGGGATTCTACAGTCACTAAGGCATGCAAAATAGTGCTTGAGCTACATATTCCTAAGGATGCACAGCTAGAAGTGAAGATCAGGAAGTTAGTCGCTGGTGTACGCGAAGAAAAGGTAGAGGTTGGCTAAGTTCAATTTGAACTCAGCATGAAAATAACTGACCTTCAGTTAAAATTGCAACCCCCAACTCCACCTAAAGTCCGGGGGCAACACGGAGCTGCAATCAGAGAAGGAATGGCCACCATGGATGCCACAATCACTGACTTTTCAACATTATTTGAGCAGGAAATGGAGCTAGTGACAACTATGCAGGAAGATCCAAACCTATAGACATTGAATATAGAGGTCAGGGAGCTGCAGTGGTAGTATGATAAGGTTAGGGCAATGACACGCTCCATTACACCAGCGCAACACCTAGCCAAATTACAGGAGGGGAAGTAGCTCCTCATGTAGGTAGAGGCGGCACAAATGAAGGAAGCTTTGCTTAAGGCCAAACTAGAGTCTTGGTTAGAGGATACTTAGCAGGCCATGACCAATATTTAGGAGAATCTAACGGGCTTGCATCAGACACAACAGACATTGAAGCTGGTCACAGAAGGACTAGCTATGGAGAAGCTAGTTAAGGAGGTCAAGCAGGTAGCCACTCAAAGTGTTGTTGAAGTTGTTGTGGTTTAGGTGGAGCTAGGGGGATCTTCACAGCAAGATCACAGCACCAACCAAGTGAGCCAAGGGTGATTCATGATCATTTTGTTGGGGGCCTCTTGCAATGGGGTCCCTTGGTTCAGTTTTGGGGTTAAGATAACCCAAGTGTCAATGTATTTTTTGTAAGTAATGTATAGTCTCCACAATTTGTGGATGCAAAGTGCATAGATTGTTAGGAGTGAAAGGGGTTTTACCCCTTGTTTATGTAAAAGTTGAGTCAGCTTTGAAGACCCACCCATGGTCCACGGAGCATGGGATTGTATATGTAGGTGTGTCTTAGAGAGTCTAAGGATATATAGAAGGTCATGATGGAAAATGAATGAAGTTGTAGAAGTCTTAGCACGGAGAAGTGGGTCAGATAGGGAAGAAAGATTTTGCAGTGGAGTGCATAGAGATCTACATAGATTCCAAATATGAGTGCACAAACCCCTGCAACTAAGTGCATAGTGTAGTTTTGAATCTGTAATACCATATTGAAGATCAATAAAGAATAAATTAAAGAATTCTTGTGTTTATCTGCTTATTTTTGTGTACTTCTGTTTATGATATATGTTTTTTATGAATAATTTGTTATGAAATATTGATCTAATGTTGTGCAATTCACTTGAATAAGTCTTAATAGATGTATCCAATGCATGTTAAGTACTTTTGCAAATACTGTGATGAATTCTATTATGTTTTCTAATTAACCTAGGTATGTTTGTGTGAATGCTAATCTAGGATTGTTCTCTGAAGTGCGTAAGTGGATAAACCAACTGATAAGGTCCAGAAAAGATGATCGTAGAACTTCATGAAGGTCTGGAGGTTGTTTCAGTAGAGTTTCAGTAACGAGCCCTAAAGGCTTATCGACCTGTGTGAAGGCATATCTGAGGTGTTAAAATACATCATACTCATCTCTGGATATAGAAACTTGGTTCTTTCATCCCCCCCATACTGCTTCGGGTGAGACTATCGCCTACGCTACCCAGGTTGTTGCCGAAAGGGCCAGTAGTGTAGGGATTTGTTGGTTGGCGCAACTAACTCTGAACCTAGGTTAGGACCCCCTAAGCCCACACTATTTGATAATTATTTCAATTTAACACCATTCTTATTCCTCACGAAATAATTAATAAATAATTTTATTTGTTAATTATTTCTAAATAAAGATATTTGACCATTTTGAATATCTTTTCCCTCTCCAAAAAATATAATAAAGTATTCCTAACGGCTATATTTTGATTTGGTCAATACTATTTTATTATTCTCCATTTGCGAGATTAACTCAATACATCGTTATAAATAGGAGGGATTTCCATTCATTCTTCACCATGGTCATTATCATTGTCACCATCATCATCACTTTTTATCTGAGCTCCCACTTGAGTTCTCCACATTGTTTTTGGCTTTTCACACATTGAGAGATAAAATCGATTATTGAAGGATCAAGGACATCAAAGGACCCATCCCACAGAGGGGGATTTGTAAACCCTTTTATAGATATCCTTCTCCAGGTGTTATCAATAAATATTTATTAGTCATTTTAGAAGTATTTCCATTTTGGTTATTATATTGGATATATTTTGTTGTTTGTTGTTTTTGGATCACATATGTTTTTTTTTCAATATTTTCTATTTTTATTATTGCAGATCTAAAGTGCAAGAAACCACAAATTTTTTTTAGGGTTATGTGTCACCAGTGACTTAAGTAGAAAGTTTTTGGTACACCTTCCAAGAAATTGCATTCCAATAAATGGTGACTTTGCGGGTGTAATAACAATGTTCTTGGGTGATTGACGTTTCATTAAATTTCAGGGTTTTCTACAGTGATTTATAGCCTCTCAATTTCTATTTATAATATTATTTCCTTTTTTTGTCAAATTTTTAGATTCTAGTAGTTTTCTGGTTCTTTCTGTAGGTCAGAAGTACCAACTGAGTAGGAGATGGAAACATTTGTGCCATATCTACTGACAGAGAGTCTTGAGAGAAAAACACGCTTTTCAGCCCCCGATCTACATTCCAGAATGCATGTTTTGGCCCAATAACTACATTTTCAACTATTTCCAGGTCAGTACCTGCGTTTTGAAAATTTTCTAAGAAATTTTTAGAAGTTTTTAAGACTTACCGAGAGTGATGTGTGTAGACTACGAAGGTTTTCTTATCTCTATTTCAGTCTCCCCTAGGCCTATACTTTCTTAAAAATTCTCTTTGAGGAAGGAAAAATCCTCGTACGGTTTAGAGTACACCTCCACATTGTTAGGAAGAGATTGAATGGGTGAGGATTCTAGGGTTTCAACATTTTTAGCCACTAATTTTCAGAGTCTAATCCATTTCTTTAAAACATTTTTGGATAGGTTTATTTCACCATTTCTCCCTTTTCAAAGTCTAACCCATTTCCTTAAAACATTTTTGGATATGTTTATTTCACCATTTCTCCCTTTAGATTTTGGGTTTTTCCTTTTCCCCTTAGGATCCATTTTAGCATCCTAGGTTGTGGAGATTCATTCCTATCCTTTACAACATTTGCCACCTCTAATTTTTGCAGTGTATCTACACCATTCACAGCATATCAATGCCTCTACATATCAGTGCTTTTGAAATTAGGTATTTTAGGCATTTTATATGTTTTTGAGTAGCTTGTTTGCCTTCTCTTTCTTAGATTCTTGATACATTTTTGGGTGGGATTTTGTGTGATTGATTAGCTTTTTATTTTTCTGTCATTTTCAACATTATTTACAATAGTTCAGTACTTTATTTTCCATAGCACATGGCATCATAAAACACTTTCAATTAACTCATCCACTTGACACATTATTTTCACACACTCACACCCTAAGTGAACATGAGCTTGGTTAACACTGCCAAGCCAAGACTTGAAGCACTACACATTAATAATTCACCATACATAGTTAAGTCCACTTGGGCACTAGGGCCAAACAATATTTGTAGTTTAGGTGTAGGATTAATGGGATAGGTTTCCAATAACACCCATCGATCGCTTACATTGAGACATAGAAGTTGACTTATTAGGGAGCATAAAATCCTTCACCATTCCATGGTCCAAAGCCAGAGTGTTTTAGAAACCCAATTAAGAGGGAGTTAGGCTAGGTCATCGTGCGAGCATTTTTCCTTGGGGCTACCCAACCAGTGGCAGGGAATCATGTTTGGTGGTTGATCACCAAGAATCTCAAGACTTGACCACCCTCGTGAGACGAAGGTGACTGTAATGACCAATCTTAGGAAAACACCCTATAGGATTGACTATGGGAAGCATTTGATTCTATACCCTACCTTTCTCTAGAAAAATATTGGCCATCTGAAATAGTAGATTTGGGATTGTTTGAGGATATAGACCACCTATAGGCTAGAGGTATTTTTCTTTGATAGGAAGTGCTTTCATGTATTAGAGTAGCTTCATTAATATAGTTAGTTTACACTTGGTACTAATGCACTAGATGTTTTCTTATTTTTTGTTGCTCTTTTATTTATATCATCCCTTTAGTCCTTAGAGTCATCATTGTCTTGACATAATTGTGCCCCCTAGGCATTTTTCACAGGGAATTTGAGGCCTTCACTCTCAGATTATGTTAGGACATATTACTCCTCCTCGTTGAGTTCGAGTACATCCTCCCTGTCCTACATCGAGTCATCATTGAGACTCTCGTTCTACTGCTTCTTCTAGTTCCTTATTTGATTTTGTCTCTTCTCAACCCCGTACTGTCACTATTTCAAGAACCAACTTGGGTGTGGGAAACCAAGGTGGTAACCTAGGTACTAACTAGGGTAAACCCACAAGAGGAACCTCTAATGGTATGGTCACTCCTACTCCATTGCTTGCTTTTATGGTTGGTTTGAGTCTCCCCGATTTCAACCATCTCATTAACAATCCTATTGATCCAAGTGGATGTTGGTGGCCACCCAACTATCCCATTTGGACCCCCACAATTGTCTCTTTCAGTTTTTTGGTTTCCGTTATTGTAGCACAATTTAATACTTTTAGTAGTTTTTTGGGTCCTAAACTTCCGGAGTCGTTTTAAGACCCTAAACGACGTTTTTTAGGAAATATGGGAGTAGCATGGGTCCATGGACCGATGTTGTTCTTCCAAAAGTTATAATTATTGGATAGATATTTCTAACGAGCTATTGTATGCTTCAAACAGAGATCGGGTGCCAAAGTTATGACCTAGGGAATTTGATGTACCAATTTACCCAAAAACAGTTTGGCGTTTCATCTTCTAGGGTTAGGTTTTTGGATGTTTATGGTTTTCCATTATTTCACAACAATAAATAGCCTTCAAGCCTCATTGTAACACAGTTCAGAGGCATGTAGCCACCACATCTCTTCTAAGAGATAACCTATCATTGACCTAGCTGGTTTATTTCCATTTCTGTTTGTAAGAATATTTCAGTTTTTTACATTAATGAAATGAAGTATTATTTCCACTGCATATATTTATTTATGGTTATTTCTGTGATTTGTTGTGTTCTTGTTTAAATCCATATTAGTGGTAACAAAGCAGTCTGCTTTTTTCTCTATTTTTATTTGCATGTCCCCAACGAGGTCGGGATATAAGGAGTTAGGGCTTGAACTGGTCGAACCTTTGCAAGACCAACCTTGCAAATCCCGATGGCCTCCGATGGCGATGAAAAGAAAGACGAGGGGGCTGGAAATCCTATCAAAATCTTGCTCGAAGAAGCCCTCGAGCCACAAAGGAATGTGATGATGGACATCTTTCCCAAGATCCTTCAACGGCTACCCAAAGGCGATGCATCGGCTTCCAATAGCTACTCTGGAAACACCACACCATTTAAGGTACAAGTTAATTTTGAAATACCCATGTTCGAGGGTCAGATAGACATAGATGTCATAAATAAATGGTTAAATCTACTATAAGGGTATTTTTCTGTTCATGAATTTTTGAGTTGGGAAAATATTTTTTTCACTCTTCTCAAAGCAGCTCCCCATGTCAAGGACTGATGGGAAACCTACTATGAGCAGAAGGATGAAAGTACGGGCTCACTATTTTTAGTAGCACCCACTTGGAATTCATTCCAGTATGCCATCAAGGAGCAGTACTCCCCTGTCAAAAGATATGAGGACAAATACATAAAGTGGACCACACTGCACCAGGGAAGGGACCAAGATGTGCCAGAGTTCACAAACATTTTTCATACCCTCCACACACAGTTGGGTATCAAGGATTCTCAGTTGCATTTGGTACTCAAATACCGTGGCTGCCTACAAAGGTACATCCAAGAAGAGATGGAGTTCTTAAACATCTCCTCTCTTGGCACGGCGTATGGATATGTTGTCAAAATCAAGCAGAAGTTGAAACAAAAGAAGCAAGACTTTGGATCTGCGAATCCAAAGACCAAAGGACAAAGCCAAGGGGGGGTGACCAAAAACAACTCGTCAAAGCCACAAGAAAAGAACAACACCATGAAGTCAAAGAAGGACATGGGAAAGTGCTGTGATTTCCATAAGAGCCCCACTCATAACACAAGTGAGTGTCAGACCAAGCAGTTGCTAGTGTGCGAGTTGAAGGCTTCTGAATTAGATGCATGTTCCGACCCTGAGTTAGAACCCGACAAGGGGAATGGCAAAGGGAAGAAGATCATTAACGTGAAGCCCAGTGCCACTGTTGCCACTACCAAGGTCCAGAAGAATGGGCCCGAAGATCTAGAGGAAGGGGAGCATCTTTTCCACTAACAGATGTAGGTGAAGGTTCCGCCATTGCAATTCATTGTAGATAGTGGAAACCAAAAGAATCTCATTTCAGAAGAGGTCATGAAGTGGTTGGGCCTACTGACTACACCACACCCCCAGCCATACAGTATCGAGTGGCTTCACCAAGAGGATATCTTCGAGTTCGCCAACAGTGCCGCCTTCCCAACAGCATCAAGCCCTTCACAAATGAGGTATTCTATGATGTTACATCTCTGGATGTTTATGATGTATTATTAGGCAAACCATACTTGTGGAGGCGAAATATTGTGTATGCGTTAAGGCCTCATGTTGTTATTTATTTGGGTAATTCATTATACAAGATATCGAAGGTAGCCCCACCTACTGCCACCTATTTAATCACTGCTAAGAAAGGCAGCAAGCTCATCTCATAGAATAGGAAATTTATTTTATGTCTGGTTCACTCCCAAAGTAAGGGGAAGATCGTCACCACATCCATGACCTCTGTGCAGGGTTCCTCCACGCAGTAATAGCAGCAGAGGGGTACGATCATGAAAAAACACAGGAACAACTTCTCCTCACCCATAAGGATGCCACACAAGTTTCAGGTGGGCGACAAAGTTTGTTTACATATGTAGAAAGAACGCCTTACAAGAGCCCATGAGAAGCTTAGACCACTCAAACATGGTCCTTACAACATTACCAAGGTTATGGGACACAATTATTTTGAGCACAACATTCCTCTATTCCTTCGCTTGCACCAAGTGTTCAATGTGTACCACCCTCGACCATGCTTCCCACCATTACTGAACACATCAGAGATTGCATAACAGCTCAACAAGGACCATGTTCAGTAGATGGAGGAACTCAACGCAATGGGGACCATTGCTTCCTAAGGGGGGAGGAATGATCCAAGTGAATCTTGGTGGCCACCCACCTATCCCATTTGGACCCCACAACTGTCTCTTTTAGTTTTTCAGTTTCCGTAATTGTAGCACAATTTACTATTTTTATCAGTTTTGCGGGTCCTAAACTTTTGGAGTCGTTTTGAGGCCCTAAACGACATTTTTTGGGAAATATGGGAGCAACATGGGTCCACAGACAGATGTTGACTGATGTTTCTCTTCCCAAAGTTATAGTTCTCGGATAGATCTTTCTAATGAGCTATTATATGAGTCAAATGGAGATCAAGTGCCAAAGTTACGACCCCGGGAAGTTGATGTACCAATTTACTCAAAACGGGGCCCACAGTTTGGCATTTCATCTTCTAGGGTTAGGTTTTTGGATGTTTAGGGTTTTCCATTGTTTCTCAACAATAAATAGGCCTTTGAGCCTCATTGTAACACATTTCAGAGGCATGTCGCCACCACATCTCTTCTCAGAGCTAGCTAGCATCGCCCTAGCTGGTTTATTTCCATTTCTATTTGTAAGCATATTTCAGTACTTTACATTAATGAAATTAGTATTATTTCCGCTGCATTTCTATATTTATGGTTATTTCTGTAATTCGTTGCATTCCTGTTTAAATCTAGATCACCTATTCTCCATGATCCTAATTAAACAGTTATGCCCACTAAACTCCCTTTTGACATCCCTAAGTTTGAAGGTAATCCTAGAGAAGATCCCAAAAATCATGTTTTCTCATTAGATATGTGGATTTCCTCCAATTCTATCACTGAAGAATCCATCTGTCTTCGTCTGTTCCAACACACTCTTATTGGATTTGGTACTAAGTGGTATGTTGATCAACCCAGAGCCGCTCATTCCAATTTTGCAACTCTTTTTAAATATTTTCTTGCATATTTCTAGTTACGTTTGCATTATGACACTACTAGTGAACTGTTGAATTCTTTCTATCAAACATCTGCCACTCACCTATCTGACCATGTTCAAGAATGGCATAGAATGATGAGCATATGGCGAGCTCCTAAATTCGAAGACCGTGTCTATATGGATTGGTTTCTTATCCAGGTCCCAACGCATAATATGCATATCCCCACACCCTTCAACAGATGTCAGGGCTAGCTATTTCTCCACCTATTTATCGTAATGTTGCCCCATCTCCTTATTATCTCTACCCACCGCCTAGCGCTCCAACCCTATCAACACTAGCACGCCAGCACCCCATGCCTCCTCCACCTCTGCCACAGTAGAAACCTCCTCCACAAGATCAAGTGTATGCTTAATAGAGTGCAACCAATCCCCCCAACCCTAAGAAAGGGAACAAAGGGAAAGGTAAACATAACCAAAAATCTCAATTTAATCAAGGTAGCGGGTCCACCACCCAATGCACCTCAGGGACACCATTCTAACGTTGCAACTCAGCAACAGGGAAAATAACTCAAGTAAAACAAGGTTCTTCACATGCACAAACCTTGTGCCTGTTTCTACGTATATGACCATTATACTAATGATTTTCCTCTTTTACTTCAAATGCATCAAATATGGGAAGCTCAAGTAGCTTATCCAAGAGGAACGAAGTCCATAGATCCTCCTCTCCTCTTGCTTCATCTCAACTGGTTGTGCTTACTAATCCTTTTTCTCACTGAGGATATCTTGTTACTCAACCTACACAAGGTCATGCGGCTCCCCCACTTCCACCATCTGGTCAGAATGATTATCAAATCCTTATGATGAATTAGGATGAGGTAAATATTGAACAAGTCAACCTTCAAATTCAATTGCGCCCATATGAAAAGCCACCTATTTATTCAATGACTAAGTCCCAACCTCAAGTTTCCAAAGAGCCTATATCAGCATCAAACGGTACGATACAGTTCCCTCCACCTAAACTAGAGGTTATTCCCAAGATCCCCAAAGTTTTGTTACGTTGAAATGCTACTTCTGCTAAAGATGCCCATACCTATAACATAGTAGATGACTTGGCGCAATCTCCTACTACCATATCAACATTGGAATTCTTCTAGATGTGCCCATCCCAATGAAAATCTCTACTCTCTGCTTTGGGTGTTGTGGATCCCCATTAAAATCATATGATTGTCTTTGATGTTGAGAAGTCTAAACACACTCCCCTACCTTCATCCGTTGCATTTCAAATACCAGTATCCATAAGAAATTACACTATTCAGTGGTGCATCATAGATGAAGGCGTCCCCACATGTGTGATGGCTACTAGTGTTTGGAAGAGACTTGGTTTTGTGGACCTGTCCCCATCGACCGTCACTCTCCATTCTTGGAATGGTCATCCCTCAGAACCGCTTCGCTTATATCACAATTTTTCTACCGTTCTTGCTAGTAAGATTGTCTCTATTAAAATTTAGGTCACTGATGCCCCATTAGATTACAATATCCTCTTGGGTCATATTTATACCTATGTTATGTTAGCTTTCGCATCTGCGGTTCAACCTAAGATGTGTTTCCCTCATATTGGAAAGATCGTCACTATTTATCACCTAACATACTATGATCTGAAATCTCAAACTTCACCCGAGTCCACTGTCTCATCGATGAATGGAAATCATATTATCTCGTCCCTGGCCAATGTCTCTCCTGGAGTATACAAATATTCCACCTTAATTGGTTCTTATTACGGTCCTACAAGCATCATGGGTTGCCCACAAATGGTTTGGTATGCCTACATAGTAGGGAGCACCACTGCAAGTTGTTGTTCCCAACCCAACCTAGCCTTCTGGTATCTCTCCTAATCCTTTTCATCCTAGAACCATTCCCCTAGGTCTAAACCATCTCAGAGTAGTTCCTTTAGGTTGTTACCCTTATGGTCATATACCGTTCTTATTTCCACCCCCAGGAGTTTATTCTGCACCTATTATGGCTACATTGAGTTTACTTAACATTACCTTGGGGATCCTAGTCTAGTACATTGATCCTCCCTCAAACACTCCCCAAAATCAACTCAAACCTTAGGCTTCTTTCACCATAATTCAACCTATTGTTCCTACCCCTTCTTTTTCTTAAGTTCGATAGAAACCTCAATAGGAACCTACCCCTTTTGCAAAAGCATTTGGTGAGGAGGGAAAATCCTAGAAAAGAAGAACCAAAGACAGGGCACCCCAAACAACACCAACCCCTCCTAAGCCACCGAAGCATACTCCTCCATGTGCTTTGTGTGATGTTGTTAGTCATGCCACCAATAATTTTCCTAAGCTCCCTCATATCAAGAATGTGGTCTCTAATACCTTCCCTAATCCTAACATTCTTAAGGTCCATGTCACCTTACCCAAGTCCGCTACAAAGAATAGATCTTTACACAAGACTCACCTCTATGCTTTGTGTGATAAGTATGTCCATTATTCTCATCGTTTTCCTTGTCTCAAATATTTTCATGATACACTTCAAGTGCTTCACGGATTATAGGTCACTCATAGTGATTCCACCTGTCGATTATGGTCCCACCCCTATGTCAGAATAGGAGGTCTCTCAACCACCCATTGTAATCCATCCCCCTGATGTCGAGATGACAGATAGTACCACTCCTATTATCTACATGTCGTCATCCATAAGATCAATGTATCAACAATCTCTAAATGTCTCCTATTGTGATTCTATTGAACCTTTTTGATGAACACTTCAATCTCAACATCGATAGATCTCACATTTACTCGTCACCTATCTCCCAACCTTGATGGTGTGTATATGAACCTTGTCTCTCATGAATATACCTTAGGTATCTCCTCTTCCTCATGTGGTCTCCCTTACTCCATTGCCCCCCATATTCCATTCTTATGAAGACATCATGGAATCTTGAGCACCCTTAATTATCCTTGGGATGATATGCACCATCATGCGTACTTTCTTCTGCAATAAATATGCTCTAGAGTTTGAAAACTTCATCCATTGTGAGGTCAATTGCTTCAATCATCCCTTACTTCAAGCCCATGAATTTGAGCCACATCCACCTTGTATGCATTACATTGTCACTAAACGTTTTGGAAAGGGGGCATCCACTTTTGAAAGTCCATGAGAAGCAATTCTCCCCAACCCTCTTAGTGCATCTCGTAATGTTGACTCTAGTACCATTATTATTACCCATTTATAAGAACCTCTAGAGTCTCATATCACTTTAGATCACTATAGGGATGATCCACTTAATCATCCCTCCATCTTACATAAAAAATCGAGTCCTTTAGACATTGTTGTTGTTCAACCACCATTTCATCTAAGTGAGCATTAGTTCATTATATCTGAACCACTCTTTGGTATAGTGAGACCATGTATGTGAACCCAAAAATTTAGTCCATTTGATTCATATATGCAATGCCAAACTAGATTTGAAATCCACCATCTCCTTTCTCTAACTGTATTTATCCACTCTTCCCATAAGAAGAAATCCATAAAAAAAAAAAAAAAAGTGGCAAACCACATCATAAAAATATGTTTAGATTCCACTATTCTAGGTACATCTGGTATGCCCGTATCATACTACATCTATCGATACAAAACTGGGGGGAACATATACCCCTACATCTCCTCATAATCTTCTGCAGGATCTTGTGCCAATAGGGCAAAATTCTTCAATCTATTATTTGAGCACTTGGAACACAATGGTGCTACACAAACTCATGTATCTAGGGGGCATCATTCCCACCTGATCAGTCCCCTCATCATCACATGTTGAGTGGAAATATATCATGCTTATGGGATGATGACCCATGGCCACCTTCTCACTTGATTAACATAGGTATCGGCATAGACCAGAACAATATAGTTATGGTTGATTATCCTCTCATTCCTTGGATAGTTTGTCCTACCAGCCTCTTCGACGAACCATATATACATCACATATCCTAGATGCTTGACACCATAATTCAAACATTCTACTCTATGTGATGCCATATCTACCATCTATTCCCCATGTTTAACTTGGTGGCGGGGATGATCCTAGACATTTTCTAGTAATTCATTCATGTATTGACCTCTTTCCTTAATACTTCATTTAGAACCATCCTTCCAAGAACAATTAAGGCCATTTACCTTCAAGTCATAGATTTGAATTATGATGGCTGGTTTATCTGATATGATCTTCACAAGATTTAGGGCCTTATCCTCCTCTCCAAATTCTCCAACATCTCACAATGCAAATGAATTGGATTTGGGGGAAAGAATCCATTTTATAGGAAAAAACTTAGTTTCTTCATCGCCCATTTCGATCAAATGTAGCTCTATTGGACAAGTAGTCAACACCATTGGAAATATCTCATTGATTTCTATAATGGGTCTCCCTTTGTTTTTGGTAATCTAACACTTCACTAGGAAACCATTTTTTCCATGAGGTCTCACTTTTCCACCTATTAAAATCGAATTTCTTCATTCGAGAAATCTGTACTTTGGTGCCACTTTACTAGCGCATTGGTTGATTCATGTGTCAATTTTTTTCATGAGTAACCATCATTTACTCATGTTTTTATGGTCTTCTCCGGGCCTTCCCCATGTGGAAGCATCATCGAATCACCCTTGTTCAAGGCATTGAATATGAGTCAACCTCACATCTATGGAGTCTGTTTTGAGTCCCCTTGTGTCGAGTTACAATATTCCATACATATTTGTGCCCCATCCATCCCATTGTATTCATCTTTGGCCTCCAATTATACTTCTCTATCTTTGAAAATCCCTCATCTGAGTAATTGACCATCCCCTCCGAAATGGAGTGAGTCATTGCCACGTCAACCATACATGTCATGCTCTGAAAAGGGAATTCATCAATCCACCACTCATCTCATTTCCTTTCATCATCATCCCTAGTGTGATTCCATAAGTCACTCTACTATGGTACGTCATGTCTTTGTTAAGGATTCCTCATTGGCTTAACTCTGGCGAGCCATTTTCTGTCAACTTTAGTACATTTATTCCAAAAGTGTGGTGTAAAGGGTGGTGTACCTTGGTTCCAGCTTTCAAATTCATTTGGTATCTCGAATTAAGCAAAGGGAATCATCATTTCCCTTTGACTTGGTTGTTTCTTACGTGCTTGATACCAGCTCTTTATCGCACATTTGAGAATCATACACTTGATGGTTCGATGATCCAAATGATTGTCCCAGTGATTCCTAGGTGTGTTTGAGATGTTCCAGACCTCATGAGGGGGTGGCCCTTGAGGTAGCCCCCCACATGCCCAAATTTCTGCAGATGTCGATGCAAACTCAGATGCAGTTCCACAGATGTGATGGGTTTAATTTTAGCCAATTGAAGTGCCCACAACATGTATATCTCATTTAGATGATCCATTCATATCTTTAGAGCCCTTTCCTGTTCAACATGACTTCTTTGTTTGCGATCCCCCCTCACCATCTCAACTTGAGGGGCATTGTGTATCATGGACTTAGATATTATTGTATTCAACCTTGGCCTATCTCTTTCCATGCACATTATGTATATGGGATTCATTGTATTATTTTATGGCCCGTTGATGCCATCATATCATGTATCATGTACTTTGTAGCTCAGTCTCACATTGTTGGGCTCACCATTATTCTTTGTACACAATTATCTCGGTGGGTATGGATATGCCTCCCTTGCCTCGTTTGAGACCATGTACTCCAACATAAAAGGAGACTTCTATCATTTCAGTAAGTCTCACCCCCTCCATATTTGTTTGTCCTTGCATTGCTTTAGCTCTCTCTCTCTCTCTCTCTCTCTCTCTCTCTCTCTCCC
>APFE030254055.1:991-25503 GCA_000404065.3 Pinus taeda | reverse complement strand
GTTAATTACTTCTAAATAACGATATTTAACAATTTTGAGTATCTTTTCCCTCTCAAAAAATATAATAAAGTATTCCTAATGGTTATATTTTGATTTGGTCAATATTGTTCTATTATTCTCCATTTTCAAGATTAACTCAATACTTTGTTATAAATAGAAGGGTTCTTCATTCATTCTTCACCATGATCATTATCACCATAACCATTATCGTCTCTTTTTATCTGAGCCCCCACTTGAACTATCCACGATGTTTTCGGTTTTTCACACATTGAGAGAGAGAATCATTATTGAAGCATCAAGGGCATCAAAGGACCCATCCCATGGACGGGGATTTGTAGACCCTTTTGTAGATCTCCTTCACTAGGTGTTATCAATAAAGATTTATTATTCATTTTAAAAGTATTTCCATTTGGGTTATTATATTGGATATATTTCTTTTTTTGTGGTTTTTGGATCACATATGTTATTTTGTTGCAGTTTTTTCTATTTTTATTATTGCAAATCTGAAGCACAAGTAGCCACAAATTGTTGTTAGGGTCATTTGTCACTAGTGACTTAAGTGGAATGTTTTTGATACACCTTCCAAGGAATTTCATACTAAAATATGGACAGAGAACCTCGAGGATGGTGTTCCCCTTTGGGGGAGGGATATGTAATAGCCCATACCATAATTGGCTTGATCTTTCCATGTAAATTAGTTCATGTATTTGAATTTCAAAAATTAAAATTTCCTAAGTGATGGACATGGATTCCAAGGGACTTAGGGAGGTCAATTGCTTGGGATATTTAGCTTACTTGCTGAATGAAGAAACTGGATAGAGTGGAAAACCATTGAAGGTTGGTTGTTGATATTTAAATGCACTAGAATGGTGTGTTGAAGGGGACTATTGTTGGCGATTTATGGACTGCAAAACAAGGGAAAAAACCCATTTTGGCTTGGGAACTGCAACAGATAGAAAAGAACAGAGTTAGTGCATAATATCTATGTGGGTGAAATTGGAAAAACAATAGGGGACAACTTGGGGATAGGGGAGTGAGATAACGCAAAGGAGGCATATGCGCACAGTAGGGAAAAAGGAAAAAAGAAAAATTCTTTGGGAACAGGAAGACAAAGCCAAGATCGAAGAGGAAAAACTATACTGAGAAGAGGAATAGTGTGTGGCTATAAACTTGCGATTTTGAGACTCAGCCACATAGGAGGACACCAGAGAGGATCATTGGTGAGCCTTAACATGTTCACGATTTTGTATCAAAGCTATACCAGATGCAATCAACAAGAAAGAGAAAAAGGTTATATTTGGGCTTAAGAAGAAGACTATTGCATCTACATACAATGTGGAATATATTGGCTTCTTTCACCACTCTAAAAAGGCTATCATACCTTTGGTTGAGCAATAGGATTGTGGGAGGAAATCTCCTTCAGGTGAGGGTAAATATCAAGATACCTTAGGGGGTTGAAGGGTGGAGATGGAATTCTCTAGAGTCCCTTAATATCTTGCGGTAAATATTTAGCCTTAGATTCTTGGTAAAGGAAATTTTGGATTTTCCTTTCCTTGTTTATATAATTTGGAAGTGGGCTCTCGATTCCATTCATTGGGTTGAACCATTTTTTTGCATGCCACCAAGGTGGAAATGAAGCTTCTCGAATCCTTGGAGTGTGTGTGTGTGTGTGTGTGTGTGTGTGTGTGTGTGATATTGGATAGTTCGAGGGTAGAGGCAGTTAGCCTCTAGATTCCATGTGCATTGCTTTACTGTTGAGTAGTTGGTCAGTGGAGGTAGGAGTACCTATAGAGTCCCTGTAAAGACCACCTCAGTCCCTAAATTCTAGCTCCGATGTGACCACTACAAGTAGCTTGGTTGAAACTTGTCTATTTTTGGGTGGAAAACTGTAGTCCTGAACTTAGTTGTATATCTTCAATATAATTTCCTAGATAAGTTATTCTTATGCATAATATTGTATGGATTTGATTTTAAAGTGTGAATGAATGATATGATGTTGGTTTGCATGACAAGCCTTGTTTCCTTTTTATACACAAGTTGAATGGTAGTTTATGGTCCATATGAGGATGTATTTATAAGCATGAACATTTCATAGGATTAATGAGCTTATGCTAACATTTTTCTGCAGAGAATTATTCACTTGTGAAAGTGCTAGGATTCCACTAGTCAAATGCTTGCACAATGAAGTCAATGATCATTGTGGAATGTTCTCATATTGTGATGATTGAATGTTAAAGGTTGAGAAATCCTTTTCATAGATTCTTTTATACTTTTTGTTGATAGCTTTTGTAGTTTCATCCTTTTTACTTGAATATGAGTATATGTAAGTGATGTTGAATCCCTGTTGATTAGTGTTCAACTAGTGGCGTTGATAGAGTTAAGGAACTAGGTTTCCTATTGTTGAAGAATTGTTCTAATCTCTATGTTTTTAGGAAGAATTTCTCTTGGAAGTGGTCCTGGTTTGGTGAGTTTCCTTGGGGGAGTGCTCATCAAGTTGTCCTTAATATTTTTCTCTGGAGTTTAGCGGCCTTGAAGTGCTACTCTCAAGGCTTGAAAGACCTGAGAGAAACCTAGAATAATCATGAAGGAACCAACCTCTTAAACTTCGAAAAATAGTGAAAATGGCTTGGAATTTTAGTTACAGGTTTGGCATGTAGGTCGAGGGTCGGGAGGTCAGATAGGTGGGTTAAACCTCGGTGGGTCCCTCCCCTAAACTAATTCGGGCCGAGGGAGCTGTTAGCAAGAGTCAGGTGTAGGCAAAGTTGGAAGGTCAGTTAGGTTGGGGGAAGGAGCTAATCTCAACCCAACATTTTATCATGCCAAGGGAAGGGTCAACCCCAGCTTAGGTTGGAAGTCGGGGGTTGGGCCCAAAAATGGAAATGAAAAGGTGTGTATTGGTGCGAAGGGCCAACTTCCAACTAATTTATAGCATGCTTGAAATGTGGCTTATCCATGGTGGCAGTGGTGCCTTTAGTCACCTCCCTAGCTACCATGTGGAGGGTAAGGTAACATGGAAGGTGAGTAAGGCCCATATTTAAGAAGGCATAACTATCAATTTGTAGGTCAAATTAAGGAAAGGTTGATATTGCTAGAATCATCTTGATGAGATCAACATAACGATGGTTTCTAATTGAAGTTTTACGAAGGTGGGGAAAAGTTAAAATTGTTATGTCTTGTTCCCATAGTTGTATTTTGGAAGTTGGATCTATTGGTAACTACCTCCTTATAACTCAAGATTGGTTATGGGGTTAGGAGGAGGTGTTACAATTAGGTTGAGATTGAACTCTCCACTTCTACTCAAATCTTCAAAAGAGATCACTTGGGAAAAATAATCCAAAGGGTGGAAAAACATAGAGGGCCCAAGAGGTTTCTACTAGCAAGGGTAATTAACCAAGTACATTGCATGAAATGTGTGGAATATTTTCAAATCATCGTATAATGAGAGTTAGTAGTAGTGGAATTGTAGATTGGATGCACAAGGGAGTGCAACATTTCAATTTTGGGGGTGATGATGGGGCCACATAATGCGCATCTTGTAGACCCATCCCTAATGACATTTTGGGTAAAATTTTCATGTTTTGGCAATTTTTTATAAACATTAGGATAACTACATGACTATTATGTGTAAATTAGGAGAACTTGAAAACTTGGTCTATCTTTGGAATATTTTGACCCTTTTCTATAGTTAAAGTAATGATTTGACAAATCTTGTGAAGATGATCATGTCCAACAATAGGGAGAGATTTAATAGATGTTATTCCCTCCTATCATAGAGCTCAAGCTAAGGCCACATAGGCTTCATTTAAATAAAATCAATTTACTAGCACCATCATTCTGTTAATTAAGGGAGACCCTAGAAATTAAGCCCTAATTTCATTATTTTTTAGGGAGATCATATCTCCTATCAAGGAGGTTGTTCTCTGTACTTTGCATAGCAAGAACTTGAGGCTTTCCCTCAAGAGTTAGAAAGTTTATTTTTATTTTCTTTATTTTCATATTTAGAGCTCTACGATCAAGTGTTCAATTTCATCCACTAGTTTGATGAAATTAGTTTCTTACCCAACTATCTAGTGTTGATTTCTTAAAGATCTTTGACCACCGTAGAGACATCCCACCCAAATAAGCTCTAAGGATCCTTATGCACTATACTTATTTCATTTACATGCTTTCTTAGTTAAAATTGTTTTTAACATTCTTTCATTATTACAATATATTCAAATGATATATTTGCATATTCCTATATAAAAAAAAAATTTAACAATACATTTACTTTCTTAAATAAATTTTATGTTTTTGTTCCTAAATAATTGGACTCCTTAATGAATATTTAGAATTAGTGAAACATGTTAACCATTTAATTAGCCATCCAGAATTTCTTACAAAATATTCTTATAACCATGCAAAGCTTCTTATATAACATCATAAAACCTTATTCTTTTCACGGATATTAATTAACCATATATGTTCCCTCATAATGGATGAACCTTATTCTTTTCGAGGATATTAATTAGCAATATAGTTTCCTCGTAATATAAGATAATTAATGTTTATAAAAAGATTTAGTGCATAGCTAGGTTTTGGATGTTTAAAGTCTAATTTCATATTTTTCTTTATCTCAATTCTTGCAATAGAATATAATGTATTTTTTTTTCACTCACTACAATTGGAAGAATAAGATTAGATTTCATAACATCTCATCTTCATGGGAGCACTTTTGATTTCCTAAAATTAGTTTCATAACATCGATTTTCAAGTCATTCACCAATTGCTTCTTAGATTTCATATTTACTTTCTAGGAGCACTTCTGATTTCCTGAAATTGGTTTCATAACATCGATTTTCAACTCCTTCACCAATTGCTTCCATTAGATAGGTTTCCTTTTCTAAGCATTGAATAACACCTCAAAAGACGTCAGATGGTGGGTATGATTAGATGCATATAATGGAAATATTGTAAGTATATTGCACTTATAAGGCATGGAATAGAAAAATTGGTATGACCTTAGATTGATAATTAAAGTAGAAACGCCATTGGAAGATAGCGTTCTTTCTACATTTTTGAGGCCCATGAGCATGTGGGAATAGTACTCAACGATGGAGAATTATTAAGTCTATATAAGAATTTAATTTTCTCTGTAGAGAGAAAACGAGGTTAAACCATTTATAAAGCAAAAAAAATAGCCTTTATAAAGAGAACTCTATAAACCAATTAATGGGAGAACAATCTCTTTATTAAGATAACTTTGTAAGTTTTTTTATTGGGTGAAACTCAAGAGGTGAGGGTTCAAATTACATTAAGTACATTGTCTAATTATGTTGTGCGGCTCAAAGAGTGAGCTCCTATCAAAATCATAAGAAATTAGTATATCTGGTTTGGAGGTTATTGGAACTCTTGATGTTACAAAAAATAAATAAGAGAATAAGCCCTTTATTAAAGCAATAAGATACTTATAAACTTCAACACTTTACAAAAGCTAAAAACCAAATACTTACTTATTGAGATAATATTTCATCCATTTTGTAAAAAGAAAAACCCTTTAGAAATCTTATTTACAAGGCATAGAATATAATATGATATAATATCTCACAAACTAAAACCACTTAATAATTTTTTTTTACCTTAATCTAATAATAAAAATATTTATTAAAAAAATAATAAAATATTACACATTCAAACCTAGAGCCAAATAAACTTTGGCAATGAAATTTTTAACAAAATAAAGGCTTTGTTATACGAAAGAAAATATTTTTATACCCAAATTACTTATTACCATCATTATAAGTAAATGACAAAATATATTAAAACTAAAACCATATATAATATAATATATATATAACAATATATATATATATATATATATATATATATTAAAACAAATGTATTCATTAGTCCTTATAATAAAAATAGTATGTCTACCTCTATTTATTATAGCAGATACGTTAGTATTTATTGTGATAAAGATAGGTTGATGGAAAATATATTTATCAAATCCTTATAAACATCACGTTGGTTTTCATTTATTATAATAAGTATACTTGTATTTAGCGGGAGCTGGCTGCCCTTAATCAAGGAAATAAAAAGCGCAAGAACTTCCAGGTAATGACCTCAAGCAGGTATGTTTTCCCTCTCCTTTCTTGTGTCTTTTGTCGTTAGATCTAGGTGTTGATTTTGTGTTTATTTCTAACCCTAGGTTAATTTCCTTTTGGTAATTTCCCCCTAGGTTAAAATCTTTTTCTTTCCTCTGTAGATTTCCTTCCCTAGGTTAATCTCCTTTAGAATTAATTCTTCTATTAAAATCAAACCTTGTGATAATTATATAAAAAGATTTATTAGAAGTAATATAAAAATATTTAATTAATATTAAATAATAAATAAAATTTTAAGTCATTATAATATATTTAAACTAATTATATATTGATAATAATTTATTAATATAAGGTGGATTATTTATAATATAATTTTAAATATTATTAATTTAATAATTAGTTAATATATTATAATAATATATAATCTTTATAATTTATATATTATTATATTATTAACTATATATTAATAATAATAATTTCAATCTAATTAAAAATTAATAAAATTTAATATTAATAATATTATTAATCATCATATATTAATATAATATTATAGTATAATTAATAATAATATTATAAAAATTTCCCTTGTTTAACTATTAGGTTTCTTTTCTAGGTTCAATATTAAATTTAATTTTCATATTATAATATAATTATTATCAAGAATTTAAAGTAGGTTTAGTTAGTATAATTTAAGATTATATTTAATAATAATATGATTAAATATAATTAAATATTAATTAAATTAATCAATATATTAATAATAAGAATATTATAAAATTAATATAATTAATAATAATTAGTATTAATAATATATTAATAATACTTTAATTAATATATGTAAGACTAAATAATTTATTCAATAACAATAATGAAATAATCAATTTAATTAAATAATAACAATAATTAATAGTATTAATATAACTATTATTAATTAATTAATATAATATAAATAATTCATATTTCAATTTTTATAATTAATTTAATATAATTATTTTGAAATTAATTTCTTATTAAGATTAATATTTTCAATTCAAAATTAAAATAAAAATCTAAAAACATATTAACATTATAAAAATTTAAAACACATTAATAAAAATTTCAAAATAAATAAAAATAATAGAAATCATTATTAACTCAGCTGACTTGTGTGGTTCTCCAAAAATTTCCATCCTCTATCTATTTATTTCTTCTCCGCTGCTCTTCTGTCATCATCATTCTCTCATCCTGAAGATGGATCCCACTTGGGATTCGAAACGTCGGTTCAAAAATGATACAACTGTGGATTCTCCGGTCAATTATTCAAAAGATTTCGGTTATCGCTTTTATGATTATGAAAAAAACAAAATCATTAGGAGCGGAGATGTCATATTCAATGAAAAGGTTTTGTATAAGTACCAGATGTAGGAAAAGAAACAAGAAAAAAAAATAGAGTATACACAGTGATTGATGAGATCACAGAAAAATTGAAGGTGCCTAAAAATCATAATGATCAACAACCAGAATAAAAATAGCAACCACAACAACAACAAGCACCTCAAACACCTCAAAGGGGTGTTAGAAGATCTACCACGAGAAGAAGACCCCCTGAACGGTACTCTCCTTCATTATATTATGTATTGTTGACTGATTCTGGTGAACCAGAGTGTTATAAAGAAGCAGTGCAGGTAGAAACCAGGAAGAAGTGGGAGCAAGCCATGAAAGAAGAGATGGACTCCTTAGTAAATAACCATACTTGGGACTTAGTTAGGTTGCTTGCTGGTAAAACAAAAGTGCAAAATAAATGGGTTTACAGGTTGAAGGAAGAAGATGGAGGTATAAAAGGGTATAAATCTAGACTTATGGTGAAGGGGTTTGCATAGAAAAAGGGTATAGACTTTGATGAGATATTTTCTCATGTTGTTAAAACGACTTTCAATCAGAACTATTTTAATTCTAGTAGCAGCTGAAGATTTTCATCTTGAGCAGTTAGCTGTAAAGACAGCCTTTCTCCATGGGGATTTGGAGGAATAGATATATATGCAGCAGCCACAAGGATATAAGGTAAAAGGGAAGGAGAAACTAGTGTGTAGGTTGAAGAAGAGCTTGTATGGCTTAAAACAGGCTCTAAGGCAGTGGTATTTAAAATTTGATAGGTTTATGTCTAAACAAGGTTATACTAGATGTCACTCTGATCATTGCGTTTATCATAAAAGGAAAAATGATGGCAACTATATTATATTGTTATTGTAGGTAGATGGCATGTTTGTTGTAGGTTATAACATGCAGGAAATAAATGTGCTCAAAAGAAAATTAGCAAACTCATTTGCAATGAAGGATTTGGGTGTTGCAAAATAAATCCTTGGTATGAGAATAACTAGAGATAGGAAGAATCGAAAATTAACATTGTCTTAGAGTGAGTACATAGAAAAGGCGTTCAAAATATTTAATATGTGGAATGAAAAACCAGTTAGTATATCTTTAGCTATCCATTTCAAACTAAGTAAGGAGGTGTGTCCCAAGCCTCAAGAAGAAATGTGCAATGGTCTACACAAGGCTTGATATTGCACATGCAGTGGGAGTTGTAAGCATGTACATGAAAAATCTAGGAAAAGAACATTGGATGGCGATGAAATGGATTCTCAGGTATTTGGGAGGTACCACAAATCAAGAATTATGCTTTGGTGGTTCAAACATTTCTCTACAGGGATATGTTGATGCAGATATGGCGGGGGATAGAGATAACAAAAGGAGCACCACAGGGTATGTGTTCACTGTAGGTGGAACAACTATTGGTTGGGTTTCAAAATAGCAAAGTTTTGTTGCACTCTCAACAACGGAAGCAGATAATGTAGCTACTACAGAGGCTAGTAAAGAAATGATTTGGTTACAAAGGTTTCTGAATGAATTGGGTAAGAAGCAGGAGTTGGGCAGGTTATATAGTGACAGCTAGAGTGCCATACATATTGTAAAGAACTCTGCATTTCATTCCAAGACTAAACATATACAGCTCAAGCACCATTTCATATGGTCAGTGTTGGAAGATGGAAAGTTGTAGTTGGAAAAGATACACACTAGCTAGAATCCTATAGATATGCTAACAAAAGTTGTAACCAGGGAGAAACTGTGATTATTCTCGATTTCAATTGGTCTTCAAGTATGATTATGAATATGAGAAACATCCAGGTCCAAAGTGGATTCATTGTGCAACAAATGAAGTAGTGGTGGAGTTTCTATAATCAGTCTCCAAGTGGGAGATATTTAGATGTGGAGCCTCATTATCTTCCTTATTCAGATGTATCACCACATTGGACCACATTTCGTAATGTGGTGACAACATCGCCCATCTATGGGCATCGCCAGGGGGGTCCAAGGGGGGGTGGGGGATCGGGGAAGCACCCTCGAAGCTTAAAATATATAATAAAAAAATTGCCTTGTAAAATGTTGTAATTTCGTAGTCAATCTAGGCCATTCACTAGGCAGAAATATGATGGTATACATTATGTTTAATTTAGGGATTTTTGCCCTAGAAGGAAACCCCTCACTATATATGAGGGAATTGTATTGCAACTATGTTGACATGTATTCTGAGCGAGAAAGAGAGAGGAGATTGTGTGAGAGCGAAGAGGGAATTACAACGGATCTATTGTAGGTTGTACCTCTTCATTTTGATGGATAATATAAAAGGAAGGAATGGTTGTTTCTCCGTGGACGTAGCGCAAATTAGGTGAACCACGTATATCTATGTCTCTCTTTTTTTATGTGTTTTCTATGTTTATATTTCTACAATATTTTATGTGTTCCATTACTCTATAATATATATTTTCTAACAGAATGTGGTTTATTTTTGTTGGGTTTTGCTACTAGAACCTAGTTTTATCAAGAAAATCCATCTAATAACCAGAACCTCTGACCCAAATACTATTTGAAGTAATTACTCCATAGATGACATGGGATAATTTTCCATATCCTAATCTTGGTCCAAAGTGCATAAATCAACGCATAGGCGTATCTCTCTAAACTTCTTTCTTATAGAACCAACTTGTGGACCCGGGTAGAATGATGACCTTTAAATATGGTCCAAGCATCTAACAATTTTCTTAGTTCTTTCTGAATGAGGGGTTCAAGTGTAGGATGAAATTTTCTTAACTTCGGTTGAAATGGATTCACCCCTTCCTTGATGGGTATCACATGTTCGATAATCCATGTATCAAAAGTTTTGAAGTCATCATATGTCCAGGAAAACACATCTTGATACTACTTAAAAATATGGATAAAATATTGTCACTCTTGAGGTGTACAACACATACCAAGAATCACATATTTTGGATCTTCTTTGGTACCCAAATTCACTTGTTCATGTGACAGTGCAGAGCTATGAGTGTTCGCATTTGTTGTCCCTTGAAACAATTCTATAGGTCATACAACTTCTCTAATGATACTACTTGTTATAGAAATTTTTGGGCACTTCACCCCAATCATAAATGTCCATAAACTGAGGGCTCCTAAGTCCCTAAAAGTGTTGCTTCACTTCCTAAAGGAACACGGTCAGCTGATTACATCATCTCCTAGAAGTTCTCCACTGAAAACTGCTCATAAATGGTCAAAATTGGACCATACTGAAAGCTCAATGCAGAGGGTGTGATGCATATCACTTTCCCAGTGTACAAGGTGTGATGCATACTAAATTGCTCCTTTGTAGGGTGCGATGGTCAGGAATGGACAAATAACAGGGACAAAATGCAATGTGGAAGATCATGGAATCTTCTAGAAGCTTCCCTTTGACACTTGCCTCTCTGTTTTTGACCAGGAATGAGTAAGAGATCATCATTCTCCAAGTGGAAGTAGGAACTATCAGAGAGGACACTAATCAAGATCCCAGAAGATGACTCACCTCTCTGTAATCATCTATATATGGATCCCTCATCACAGAGATCCAGAGGCTGGAATTTTGTATCTTATAGAGAAGTGTTGTTGGTTTTCTGGTGTACATTCATAGTGTTGGGTGATCTAAGCTTTGCTTGAGGTGAAGAAGGGCTTCTTAGCTGGAGAATGATGCTGGGTCAGAGCACATGGTTGTAATATTCTTGCTACTTTTCATCTGAATAAAGCTATTCTTGTTTCCTTCCATATTCTTGTGTACTTTTTTATATATGCATGTATATGGTTGATACACATCTGATCTTGTCTTTTTTATGAATTTATATCCTTGTTTCTTGTATAGTAGTATGTTGTTGTGATTCCATAGGTCCTTTTGGAGCTGGGCAGACAAAGAAGAAGCGACGAAACCCTATCAAGAAGGAGAGGAAATCAAACGCAAGACTCAGGTTGGTCCTCTTGGTTCTCCTCTCGTCTATTTTCATAAAAGGAAACAATAGTAGACTTTGATTTTTTGTTTCTAAGATAGCCACCCATATTAGTGGGAATAGTAGCATCTGAGTGGACATTATTCCTGGATAACAATATGAGTTTGAGAATGAAAAGCTGAGCAAAAAAATTATTGATATAAATGTTCACTAGGGATATGCTAGTAAATTGAATGGATGTTGACCAATCAAATGAATGATAGAGAGTCATATTGTGAGAGACTACAAGTTGAAGTAGTCTCATTGAGACATGACCTAGAAAGGAAAAATAAAGATCCGTCTCAATATCATAAGCTTTAGGAGAGCAAGAAGGGCTTGGATGAGATGCTTGCTAATTAGAGATCCTCTTGTCAAGGCTAGTTTGAGTCTCAATGAAGATTCAAGCCCCAAAAAAATAAAGGATGAAGGGTCAACTACCCAATTAAAGGGAGTTGAAGGTCCCAACAACAATACAAGAAAATGAGTTGTTGGACAACAAGAATGACTAAGGCAAGCATATCAACAACAAAATGTTGAGAAATGGCAACAAGAAATTCTAGTATAATTTGTCCTTGAATTAAATTCGAATTCTATTCTCATAGAAACTTAAAATAGTTAAATTAAGTTTATTAAACTTAATTAACTTAGGAAATTCGAGTTGGAGGTCTTTTGAAATCATGTATATGTTCTCCCTACTTTGTAGAAGTCCAATGTGAGTTAATTGTGAGCTGTAAAATAGAAGACTCAGTTTCATGAGTCAGTTCAATTAAATTAGTTCTCAAACTGATTGAGAGAACTAATAGTGTGTTAATAGTCAATGGTGACACTAATGAACTCCACTAATGCTACTCTAGTTAACTGAATATTTACTCATCATAAACTCATGCATGTCAATTATGAGAAAGACCCAGTTTAGACTAGAATGCAGGGACAATGTACTATTTGTTTTAGATTTTTCTGAGTTGCATTGATAGTGCATGCAATTAGGAACTGATCCTTGAGGGATTGTGCTATTTTTAGAGGCTTTATTTCCTTTTAAATACAAACTATCCTTCATAGGAATTACACATTGGAATATAGACTTGGAGAGTTTGTGAATTGGCTAAGATTTGGCCTTGAGATTTCTTATGAGTTGGAGATTGAATTTTCCGAGTGTTGGGATTGTTCTATAGAGAACAAGCATTGTAATTTCATCTTGATTTTCCGGATTAATACAAAATAGATAGTGGGGTTTTGAGCTGTGGCTTTCCCCAGATATTTATTATGTTATGTGCCTTTGATTCTCTTCCTCTATTGATTATTGTTTTCTCGATGTTTATGGGCTTCCGCTGTAAAGAGTAGAAGTAGATTATTGTCTCTTTCTTTAGAAAATTGTATTAGCTTGTGAATCTACAGGAAAATTCTACATGGTATCATAGCAAGATTTTTTTTGGGCTGAGAGTTTACAGAGCAGATCTGAGAATTTCTATGAAAAATTTTCAGAAAAAAATGTAGATCTTGATTCCTTGGGAAAATATATCCAAATTAAAAAAAATTGGCTGAATCAGAGTTTGGAAGAGGGAGATATTGTTGATTTAAAATAAGCTCTTTAGAGGAGATTTCGAAGTTTTGAGTTTCTACGTTATAGGTGAAAGTTGAATTTGCAATACATACTTCAGGATTGACAGATGACATTCCACTGGTTGATGATCTGAAATGGAGACCTAAAGGTTTCTTGTCAACCTACAAGAACCTCTCCCACTCCAAAGCTTAAACAATTTCCAAGATTTATGCTTATGATTCATAATCTGTGGAAATAAGCACTTGAAATAGGTGTATGCTTGTGTTTGCCTTTAACTGCTTAATTTCCTTAAGTTTATTTGCTTAAACTGATATATAAACACACATAACAGTAAAATGTAGCAAATAAACAAACACATAAGACAACAATATAATATGGAGTTCACCCTGATATCTTGGGCTACGTCTCCTTGAGCTCTAATCAACTCGACTAGGCTCTTTGGGATTATGGTAATGCTTCTTTTACAAGTTCCACACTTAACTCCATTGGTTTACAACTGCACCTATGGGTTTAGAATACCATCTTATCCCAATGGTTGTCCATACTATGCAGATAGATCTAGGATTCTTTGGACTAGATGATCTCTTTGTTTTTCTGAACTTCATTAAAGCATTTAGGTGCTGGCTCCAACCTCTGGTATCTATCCTTTTTATTTTTATTTATTTATTTATTTATTTATTTTCCATTCCCAGCAGCTCTGGGTTCATCGTGTTTTATAACACGTTCTATTACAAAAATCGTTTAAAGCATGAACCAACTATTCATTAAAAGAATCAGTTTACAAATGAAAGAAACGATGGGTGCGGGTAACCCAACCGTTCGGCCTTCCCTCAGCATAAATCCCGAAACAGAACCCAATAATGGAATACATGGGAAAACTTCACGGAAACCCAACTGTGAGCCTAAAGCCAGAACTAAAATGAAATTCAGCCACATCTATAATGCTTTTGGGTCCGCACATATCGCAAGTCACATGTCATGCTGTGCTACTCCTCCGATCACCGATCTCTGATCTATTTCTTATCACATATCGGTCCATAGATTTAATTGACAAGTCACACGTGCATTAGCCCTTTTGTATTGCCACGATGTGATTCACCAATTGCTGATCGACGCTATTGCACATCGCATAGTTGCATGTTGCAATGTTGCAAGGTCCCTTTGTATTGTCGCGACCTGATCTCCTGATCGCCGATCACATATCGCTCATCGCAATTCCTTCATACCTGTGGTTTAGGTCCTTCCCTTTGGAAACATTACGATGTAATATATTGTGACTTAATCTTGTCTGTCGATTTGCCTTTTAATCTAACTGTTTGCACTAAACCCGAAACATCAAGTAGTCCACTCAATCTCCACTGTTGATCTGCGATCTCCAATCCAACAGCTGATATTCTTTTTAGATGGCCTACTTGCGCGGAGATCACCCACACAAAAAGAGAGGTTTTCTCTCTCCTACTGCTTTGCTACGTGTTGGCTGGTGTATGGATTCGGGTGCAACCCTTCCAATACCACTTACCGCCTGAAGCCTGCCCGAAATACCATTTAGCACGGAACTCAATTCCTCCATTGTTTTGTTCAATAATCCTTCAGGTCTACTTCATCGCATTTCTCTTAAGGTCACAGTCCAAACACACCGCTGGCTTTTCTATGATGTGATAACAATGGATGACTGCTCCAATGTTTTTCTCTCGTCCATTGATCTTTCGGATCCAACGACCCTTGAGAATTAACGCTGCATTTCTTTGATGTGCTTACATTTCAACGTAGTTTCCCTGTCATACCTCAATTTAAAACATTATCGAAGACTTGGAAGGTTTATTCAAGATCCATTTTGGATCATGCCTCCCCATTTGGAATCTTTTGGACCCCAAAAGACTGACATACTGATCTGAACAGTAGATGAGAGTAACAACACCCTCTTCTTTTAGCCTCCATACACTTGCCTTGCATAGCTAGTGCCTCTGAGCCAAAACTTGAAGATAGTCAACACTTTCCTTCCTGGATGTGCTTGTCCTTCAGTTAAGAACTGTCTTCCTCCTTGACTTCATGTAGAACTCCTACTGAGGAGGTTACTGTAGGTAGTTTAAACCTTTCTTCCTTGATCATTGATCCAAGGTGGCTCAACAAATGTGAAGTTACATCTTCTTCACAAAAATTTACATTTGTACATGTTACAAAAATGTTCTATTGACATCCTGTCAAGAACAACATAATTACAGACAAAATTGGATGGCCTAAACTCTTGCTTCAACAAAAGAAACAAATTTCACATCTTGCGAATTACCTCCATGTCTTTACATCGGCATACAAATGATTGACTAGATAACAAGCCAACAAAACATGCCTTTAAAACAATTGACCCTTCAAGTCAAGCATGTAGAAAAAGAACTTTAGGATTCTTTTTCAAAGATGAGACACTTCATCATTATCTCCATCTTGGAGACCAAATCAACTTTTTCCAAGTCAACATTAACATTACATGCATGTTAAAGAAAAAGCAATCAACCCTTCAAGTTAATTACACATACATGTTCAAATACAAGGAAATCATCAACATCCCTGTGTTCATGCACATCATTCTCATGCATGCATTTCATCCTTCAACTTTCACTTAAGTACACTATACTTTTGAAGCTGAAATGAACATGATGTTGTAGCAATAAAGTGAGTCTCCTACTCAGCTTTTCCATTCACCTTCTTGGTAAAACCCTGCAACCTGCATTCTACTAGCAAATAGATGCATTATATCAATAGGCATGCAACCTTTAATTGGATAAGAACTCTAACCATTTCTTACTAATCCATTTCAAAGGTGTTTCCTTTGTCTGCACATCATCATCAACATGTTAATCATCCTGAAACACATCAATTATTGAATCTTTCTTTCCATTCCTGCCATTATTTCTTTCCACCTTCATCAAGTTTCGTGGGAGTATTGTTGGATTCAAAGTCCAACACTTTTCAACAATGTGTCCTTGCTTATGGAAAAAAGTGCAATGAATGTGCATCTTCTTGACATCATGATTTGCCTTGTCCAGTGGACCTTTGGCTTCTTGCTTCTTTTGCTTCAAAAGTTTTCTGTATGTGGCCATTCTCTTCCAACATCTAGAAACATTATGGTTATCCAAACTACAAAAGTAACATGCAATTCTTTTCCAATGCCTATGTGGAAATTTATCATGCTTTACATAATCAAAAGGAATATGATTAAAACCAGATTTATACCTTTCTCTTTCACCTTTATTACCTTCATGAGGAGGTGAGTCAAATGAAGAAGTGGCTTCCTTTGGAACACCATCAATCTCTTCAATGTTGTTAGAGCTTTCACAACTCTTTGGTTCAAGTGTATGCTTATGAACACCTTTGTCCTGCAAAGTATGTTTCAAACTATTGCATTCCACAAGAATACAATCTTTACACTTCTGAGGTAGAAGACCTGACATGAAACTCCTTCTAGGAACTGTTTCAATTGCCTTCCTAGATACTTTGGAACTTTCTCCATAATATTGTCCATAGCCAAGACCCAAATACTTAGGCCTTTCCTCAACCATTATTGGCTCAACAATACCCTGTGCATGTTTCCCCAATCCTTTTCCTTCATAGCCCATTTTGGAAATTAACTTGGAACCTATGCCTCTTGTATGTTTTTCAAAATAACCAATATAAACATTCTTAGAGGAAATTGAAGACAAAATGGAATTATTTACCTCTTCTTCAAGCTGATACTTGACTAAGGCTTCTTTGGAAACAAGGAGCTGTATCTCCAACTCATGCATCCTTTCTAGGTTCATATTTGCAATATGAAGTTGTCTCTTCATTTCCTGTAATTTGTCAGAAAGCATCTGATTCGCTTCCTTCATGGAATTCAAATGCTCTTGTAGTATGATGCTCTTCCTTCCATCCTCATACATTTCTCTCATCATATCCATCAAGATGAACAAGTCTTGCTTCATGTCTTCATCACATAATCTTGTGAAGAAAGAAGAATTTGAGGACTCACTTGTAGAAGTTGTCATTATCAAAATGAAAAAAAGAACTTCAACAAAATTCAGACAAATTTCTGAACTAAATGACTTTAGAGTCAAGCTTTTATTCAAGCAGCCTTTTGCAACAAACCTCTTGTGCTTCAAGGATTGCCTTGAGGTCCTTTGGGAGAAGAAGAATGCCTTCATCCCTTCTTCCTTCTTGTCCTCTCCTGGACTTAGCTAACATCAACTTTACCTGATCCTTTGCAAACTCAAACAATAGTTAGTTTACAACAATCAAACAATCAATCCTCGATTATTTAAACACCCTTCAAGCTAAGCAAGCAAATAGATTGCTCTGCCAATCAAGCATTCTGATCTGATACCACTTGCATCATGATACAACCTTCTATGGTATAACTTACTCTGATATAACCAGATCTGATACCACCTTCTTTGAAGGTGGGGTTAATCAACCTGAAGCTCCAATACCACCTGATCTGAAATGGGGACCTAAAGGCTTCTTGTCAACCTACAAGAACCTCTCCCACTCCAAAGCTTAAACAATTTCCAAGATATATGCTTATGATTGATAATTTGTCAAAATAAGCACTTGAAATAGGTGTATGCTTATGTTTTCCTTTAACTACTTAATTTCCTTAAGTTTATTTGCTTAAACTGATATATAAACACACATAACAGTAAAATGCAGCAAATAAACAAACACATAAGACAACAATATAATATGGAGTTCGCCCTAATATCTTGGGCTACGTCTCCTTGAGCTCTAATCAACTCGACTAGGCTCTTTGGGATTATGGTAATGCTTCTTTTAAAAGTTCCACACTTAACTCCATTGGTTTACAACTGCACCTATGGGTTTAGAATACCATCTTATCCCACTTGTTGCCCATACTCTATAGACAAATCTAGGCTTCTCTGGACTAGATTCCTTCAATCAGCGCTCCGGGCTATCTTGAGCTCCTAGCTTGCACCAACTCCCTCAAAATTCTTTTACTATCTCTGGAATTCCTTCTTCTATCTTTAGTACACATCAGACACCAACAAAAGCTTGATCATTTGATCTCTTTGCTGTTTTGAACTTCATTAAAGCATTTAGGCGCTGCCTCCAACCTCCGGTGGCTTCGCTCTATTAAGCGCTCTAACTCTGCCTCCCAAACTCTGGTGGCTATCCTTCTTTTTTTTCCATTCCCAACGTCTCTGGGTTCATCGTGTTTTATAACATGTTCTGTTACAAAAATCGCTTAAAGAGTGAACCGATTGTTCATTAAAAGAATCAGTTTACAAATGAAAGGAATGAAGGGCGCAGGCAACCCAATTGTTCGGCCTTCCCCCAGCTTAAAGCCCGAAGTAGAACCCAATAATGGAATACATTGGAAAAATGCACGGAAACCAAACCATGAGCCTAAAGTCAGAACTCAAATGAAATTCAACTGCATCGATAATCCTTTCAGGTTCACACATATCGCAAGTCGCATGTCCTGTTGTGCTACTCCGCCGATTGCTGATCTTCGATCTATCACTTATCGCATATCAGTCCATCGCTTTAATCGGCAAGTTGCATGTGCATTGGCCCTTTTGTATTGCCACAATGCAATTCACCGATTGCTAATCAATGCTATCACACATCGCATAGTCGCATGTTGCAATGTTGCAAGGCCCCTTTGTATTGTTGCGACCTGATCTCCCGATCGCTGATCACATATCGCTCATAGAGATTCCTTCATACCTGTGGTTTAATTCCTTCCCTTTGGAAACATTGCAATGTGATATATCACGACTTAATATTGTCCGTTGATTTTCCTTTTAATCTGACGGTTTGCATTAAACCAGAAACATCAAGCAGTCCGCTCAATCTCCACCCTTGATCTGTGATCTCCAATCCAACGACTGACTATATTTTTGGATGGCCTACTTGCACGGAGATCACCTGCCTGAAACGAGTGGTTTTCTCTCTCTTGCTACGTGCTATGTGTCAGCTGGTGTATGGATTTGGGTGCAACCCTTCCAATACCACTTACCGCCTTAAGCCTGCTCGAAATACCATTTACCACGAAACTGAATTCCTTCGCTATTTTGTTCAATAATCCTTTGGGTCTGCTTCATCGCATTTCTCTTAAGGCCACAGTACGAACACACTATTGGATTTTCTCCGATGCGATAATAATGGATGACTTCTCCATTATTTTTCTCCCGTCCGTTGATCTTTAAGATCCAACAACCCTTGAGCATTAACACTGCATTTCTTTGACGGGCTTATGTTTCAACATAGTTTCCTTGCCATACTTCAATTTAAAACATTATCGAAGACTTGGAAGGTTTATACAAGATCCATTTCAGATCAATTGAGGCTTGAGTATGCCTTGGAAGGAAACTCGAATTTGATAGCCAAGAGGGATAGGATGGAGGCTGTGTTAGAGGACAATGGCTTGAAGGAATTTGTTGAACAAGTAATTCCTAAGCCAACAAATATTGATGCACAAAAATTGGCCGAGTGGAAGAAGTGTGTGGCGAAGGCAAGGTAGATAATCCTTGACGGAGTTTGAGATCATATTTTCTAGAGTATCCATGGAAAGGAAACCCCACATGCTATGTGGAAAACATTGACGAACTTGTATCAGAATAGCAGTGATCAAAGGAGGTTGGCACTGAAGGATAAACTTTGTAAAATCAAGATGGGGAAAGGCGAGATGATTCCGAAATACTTGACCAAGTTCACTCAATGTCAAGATGAACTTGGAAGTGTTGGAATCACGGTTGCCGAGGAGGATATGGTGAGCCTTTCTCTTCTTGGATTCCTAAAGAGTTGGCAAAGTTATTAGGACTCTGTCAATGGTTGGGAGAAGCTACCATATTGGGAATGACTATGGTCAGATTTGATGTAGGATGAAATCAGGAGGAACACCACAGATGACTCTTCATCAAAGAATGATGGTGAAGAGAACTGTGCCTTAATGATCAAGTCGAGAAAGGGGAAAGGTAAAATTTCCCATTCCAAATTAAATTCTTATCATGGAGACAAAAAGAAGGACATGACGAAAGTTAAATGCTTTCATTGTCACAATATGGGTCACTTTGCTACAAATTGTCCATTGAAGAAGTACAAGGAGAAGTCCTTAGGAGGAGTAGTGGGTGAGGCTTTGGCCTCCCAATTCGAATTGGAATTTTCCCTCATTACATGCATGGTGTCTTAAATGATGGGAAGTGTCTGGTACTTAAACAATGGAGCTTCTTTCCACATGACTGGTGACAAAGAGTTATTCAGTGAACTGGAGGAGAAAGATCTCAAGATGCATATTTAGATGGGTGATGACGGTAAGTACAATGTTACTGGTGTGGGAACTATTACTTTTCAGAGGGAGAATGCGGCTCCACTCACCTTGAAGAATGTTATGCATGTACCCAAACTGACGAAGAACTTGGTATCCGTTTCCATGCTTGAGGATAGAGGCTATGATGTGATCTTTTCTAAAGGAAAGACGTTCATTTGACACATAGCCACGTGTCAAGTAAAGAATATAGGGATTCGAGTTCATAATCTCTATAATACATAGGTAGAGGATTTTTATCCTTGAGTTAAAAAGTGGAAAAGATGTTGAGATGTTATGAAACCAGCTCACGAAAAGATAGAAAATATAGTTCAACGCCTTAGAATTCAGCCTCTTCGAGGGGGCAACCTCCTTTACATTACACAAATGAACAATTCTTGGATGATTCAAATGACAAATCTCCTTTCTATATATAGGACTCTAAGGAGTCACAATATAACCCAGCTGACCTAACAATAATAATATAAAGCCACAAAAATAACAATAGAGGGATTCTATGGGGCATAGTAATAACAATATTGGGACAATAGGGGCACAACAATATTAATAAGGGATACAACTACAATAGTAATGGGGTAATCACTAGTATTATAGGGACCTAACATGCCCCTCTTCTTCAAAAAAGTGTTTTCCTCAATGCTTGAGTAGTTCTGGATGCTTCTGTATAAAATTCTCATCCTCCCATGTGGAATCTTCAGCAGATAAGTTCTTCCACTTGGTGAGATACTCCAAAATTGGTTGATTTCATAGCTGTTGAGTTCTTGTTTCTGTGACTCCTTCTGGTTCCAATATAATTTTTCCTTCCTCGTCAAGTTCTAGAAATATTGTTTGAACTAGGAGCTTGTCGCCTATAACCTTCTTTAAACATGAAACATGGAAAACTAGCTGCACTCGAGAAGCTACAGGAAGTTCTAATTTGTATGCCATCGTACCAATCTTTTGCAACACCTTGTACGAACCATAATACTTTGGTGATAATTTATTATCCTTCTTAGCTTGCTTGAGGGACAATTGTTTATATGGTTGTAGCCATAGGAATACCAAATCACCTACATCAAAACTTCTTTTGCTGCGATGTTGATCTGCCTGTTGGTTCATTCTATTCTGTGCCAACACGAGGTTATCCTTTAAGAGTTGGTGGACTTGTTGTTGATGTTCGATGTGATGTTCCACTACTTGAACCTTAGAATTTTCTCTTAAATATGATGTGATGGATGGTGGTTGATATCCATAAGGTGCCATAGATGGGGTCATTTTTGTTGTTGTATGGAAGGAAGTGTTATACCACCATTCAGCTAGAGGAAACCATTTGACCATTGTGTCTGTTTATCATATACAAAGCAATGAAGATATCCTTCCAAACATTTGTTTACTATCTTAGTTTTCCCATTAGATTGAGGATGATAAGATGAGCTATGAGCTAACTGAGTACCAAGACAAGAAAATAATTCTATCAAAAAATTTCCAGTGAAAATGGGATCTCTGTCACTTACAATAATCTTTGGATTTCCATGTAGCTTTTGAATTGTTTCCCTAAATGCAGTAGAAACTATATTGGCTTTAAATGGATGTGATAATGCACAAAAGCGTGCATACTTGGTAAATCTGTCAACTACCACCATGATGACACTCTTTCCCTCAGACTTGGGTAAACCTGTAATAAAATCCATTGAAACCTCCTCCCAACGTTGGCTTGGAATGGATAAAGGTTGTAAAAGACCCGGGGTCTTAATTGTTTCCACTTTATTTTGTTGGAAAACCAAACATTCCGCCACAAGCTTTTGAATATCCGATTTAAGGCCATCGCAAAAAAATTCCTTCTTAACCCTGTGGTAAGTTTGTAAACATCCTGAGTGCCCTCCTAAGGGAGAAGTGTGCAATTCCATAAGAATCTTTTATTTGAGTTGGGAATTCTTATAGAGGTATAAGCGATCTTTGTACCATAACGAATCATTTTTCCAGCTAAATGTATCAGAACGTACTGGAATCTTGTTGTAACTTTCGAATAAGTGCCCACACTTCTTCGTCATTCTTCCTTTCCTCCCTTGCTTCATTTATCCAATCTGGTTGGATAATAGAAATGGCGCACAACAATGCTTCCACATCCTCATCCTTTCTTGAGAGTGCATCTGCCACCACATTTTGCTTCCCTTTTTTGTAGATGATTTCAAAGTCATACCCAACATCTTTGTGACCCACTTTTGTTGCTCTTCAGGGGATAATCTTTGTTCTAAAAAGTATTTAAGGCTATCATGATCCATTTTTACCTTGAAGTGTCTTCCCATTAGATAGGGTCACCATTTCTTAAGTGCATGGAGTATTGCCAACATTTCCTTCTCATAAATAGCTTTGTGTAAAACTTTCCCTTGGTTGGATGACTTTCAAAAGTAATGGGTCTTTCATCTTGCATTAAAACAACACCAATTTCATTTCCTGAAGCATCACATTCCACAATAAAGGTTTTTGTGAAGTCCGGTGTAGCTAAGATAGGTGCTTGGAACATTGCCTCTTTAAGATGTTCGAAGGCCTTTGTTGCTTCTAGAGTCCATAAAAATGCATCTTTCTTCAATAATGTTGTTAGAGGTGCTACTATTCTCCCATAATTCTTAACAAACTTGCAATAATACCCTGTCAACCCGAGAAATCCTCACAAATGCTTTATGGATCTGGGGATTTTCCATTCCTTAATGGCTTTAATTTTGCTAGGGTCTACCTTAACTCCTTCATGAGATACAATATGACCCAGATATTCCACCTCTTGTACTCCAAAGAAACATTTGGATCTTTTTGCATATAATTGTTTTTCCTCCAATAGTTGTAGCACCCTGTCAACATGTTCAACATGATCCTTCCAAGACTTGTTGTAGATTAGTATATCATCAAAGAATACTAACACAAATTTTCTAAGGAATGGTTTGAAAATTGAATTCATCAAACCTTGAATGTTGAGGGTGCATTGGTAAGGCCAAAAGGCATGACCAAAAATTCATAATGACCCTCATGAGTTCTAAATGTTGTTTTCGAAATGTCTTCAATCTTCATTCTGATTTGATGATATCCTGAACGAAGATCCAACTCAGTGAAGTAAATTGATCCATTGAATTCATCCGGTAATTCATCAATGACAGGAATGGGAAACTTATCTTTAATAGTGAGCTTGTTGAGCTCCCTGTAATCTGGACACATGCACCATGATCTATCCTTCTTGTGCACCAATACTACTGGAGCAGAGAAATAATTTTGACTCAGTTGAATTATACCAGCCTCTAGCATTCTGCAACCATACATTCAATTTCACTCTTTTGGGCATAGGGATATTTGTATGGCCTAATGTTTGGAGTAACACTTCCTGGAATCAGATGAATAGCATGATCATGATCACGAATAGGGGGGAGACCTTTGGGAGTCGCAAATACCTTGGAATGATTGTTCAAGACTTTCTGGAGATTTGGAGAAATAGATGATTGCAATGTGGAAACATCTAGCAAACATAATTGTGAAATTACACCTCTTTGTTCCTTTTTTAGAAGCTTTGTCATACTGTTAGAGCTGATTATCTTTCCCGGTTTCCCTGTAATACCCCTTAATTCAACCTCCTTTCCTTCTTTCATGAAAAGTTCTTGAAAAAATAAAACCTATTGTACCCAAGGATTGTAGCCATTAGACTCTTAGTGCAACATCAACACCTCTGATTGGAATGGAAAGCATTGGACTAGACAATACATATTCTCTCATGGATAGCTTGATATTATGGCACTTTCCAGAGAAATTTATTGTTCCTCCATTTGCAACCATCACTTGACACTCTAGTACTGGATATAAGAAGCAATTCAATTCTTTTGCTACCTTATAATGAATAAAATTGTGGGTACTTCCAGAATTAATCAACACTATTACCTTTTTCTTCTTGATCTGTCCTTCTATCTTGTTGGTTTGAGGAGTGGTAATTCCCGCCAATGCATTACAAGATCGGATTCATTTCTTCTTTATCTAGGCTTTGTTCCCAAAGTATATCCTCTTATTTTGACCTTGCTTGCTCCTTTTCTTCTTCCTCTTCACAATCTATGTAGAATAATTTCTTCTCAGCACACTTATGACCTTTAGTGTATTTGCTATCACAATTGTAACAAAGCCCTTTTTGCTCTTTTTTCTTCCAATTGTTGTGGTGTCAACCTTATAGGTTGTGGAAGACTAGGGGCAACAACACTTCCATCTTTATAGTTGTG
>APFE030254054.1:0-11959 GCA_000404065.3 Pinus taeda | reverse complement strand
TGATTTAACTATTATTAATTATTATTTTGTGGTATTTATTATTTATTATTTACTTGTATTATTTATTACTAAGGGGAGGGATATTATAGTTGAGGAGGTAGAAATGTGAGAGAGAGAGAGAGAGAGAGAGAGAGAGAGAGAGAGAGAGATTTGAGATCTAAAGTTGGAGCAAGAACAAGTGTACATTGGCTTCCAGATGAGTTATACCTATCAACAACATGGGCCAAAAAAGATCATGAAAAGGAAAAACATGCATGCACAAAAAGACCTAGCAGCGACAATTATTGGTAGGAAAAAAGTAAGAAGGCAAACAACTCACCGAACCAACACTTGTACAAGTGAATAATGATATAAATTCTATATCATGAAAATAAATTAGTGATATAACACTCATATAGACAAAAGCGATAAAAACGATAGAAAAAGTAGCAAAATTGACACATGCGAAACTTACCCGGAAAAGCACTGAAAACCAAGTCAAAGCTCCTTGATCTTCTGAGGAAGGCTAGATCTCCAATTTCAAGTGTCAAAATGAGATCTTAAAGCATCTATTATATATATCTAGCCCCTATGGTGTCAGGTTAGGGTTTTATGATGCAGATGCCTAAAATAAAGGAGAAAGTGACACTTGTCCTTAGATTGAAAATAGAAATTTTGTGCCACTTGTCTAAAGGTGATTTTGCACTCCCTATTTCCTAGGGATGCACATTTTCTTTATTGGGGAAATGCTTAGTCTCATTGGCAGAAGGAATTGCAAAATTCCCAGTGGCAAGGGGTTATGTAATCCATTGAATCGGTTAATTGTGTAATCTTGACTCTCAGTGAGTGATTTCATAGTTCACATGCTCAGTGAATGCCAGTCTCTCAGGGTTGTGTGTTGCATATTTTTTATTTTTAAGAGATTATGCAATTGAAATCCTCAAGGGCTTGTAGAGTCTCTAGTGGTAGGGGATTGTGCAATTCCTAGAGGGAAGACTGAAAATTGGTGCAAGATCAAGGCATAAGTAGGCTTGTGTTTAGAAGTTGTTTAGTTCCCATCAAAAAGACTTAGTCATGTCAAGATAACCTAGTGAACTCATCACAAGAATTATATGCAAATAAAAGTGATATAAAAATTAAACAACAAGAGAACACTTTACGAACATGAAGTATAAGTTCTTATGAATAATAGGTAGGCTCCAAAATAGGAGCATAGGCAAAATTTTGGAGGGGGGTTGTAGCAGCTACAACATTATTTTACTTGTCAACAATTTCTAGGTATGGTCCATGTTAAAAGAATGTCCAGGTAAAAGAAGATTTCTTAAAAATTTTTATGTTAGAAAAAGGAAAAATAAAAAATATTAAAACAATTCGAGTGACCAATATTTGGCCAAGTAACAACCTCAAGGAAAAGTTCTTTGAAAGAAGAATCAAGCTAAACTTTTTCAAACAAATTATGGAAATGTGGAAGAAGATATGTTAAGAGCATAGTTCAAAATTGGTTTAATCAAAGTGATAATAATATTTTCGTGAAGGCTAAACCATTAAGATCCCCTGCTTTAGTTTTCTTCTTATTTGTGTGAAGAATTGGGTTTCATTAACTTGCCTCTAGTTTTCCTCATCAAAGTGGGATTTCCATGTAACAAATAAATTTGTAATTTATTTGACTAAAATTTTGTGTTAATATTTGGTCTAGGGTGGACTCAAGGAAATTCTGCTTAAATGTTTTTTTTTTCTTTTACCACGAATGGAAAGAGAAATATGTACACAACTATTTAAACACTCTTTCTATTTAAATTTAAACTCAACTTAGAATAAACATGTTTGCAAATCAACACCATTTATCTTCCATTATAACTTTAAGTGTTTCTATCCTAAAAGTAGTTCATATCATCAACCTTGGCCAAAATTTCCTTTATAGAGTATCCAACATAAGATGAAAAAGTATGGAGGGGGTGCACCCTTTGTATGTGGCCTTTCTCTATAAGTAAATGCCTAAAAACTTATCCTAGATAATTCATAAACTAGGAGAAAATAATATATAGATGAACAAGAACATAAACAATATTTTTGACTTATTTTTGTATACCATCACCATCACCCTGTATTATATTCCATATCCAAGAATTTTGTAGTTAGCCATTTTTTTCTATGAATATCATGCGTAAAAACATCTCATTTCCCCACATTCCACACATCTCCACTCCCCACACGTTACTCCCCATACTCTTATACACTTATCCATTTTTATATGTGTGGAATAACTGCATAACCCAACCTTTGAACACCTCTCCTTCTACACAATTCCATCCTTTGAATAGTTCAAATTTCACATAAATAGTTTTCCACACATATCAAATCTCACACATGCCATGCCATAAAATCCACCTGGTCGCTCTTATTCCATACTTAGTGGAAATCATCCATTTTATCCTTCAAAGTCTAATTGAGAGCTCATTTAATAAAATCTAATCCTTTATTTAAAAAGTGGTCCTTGATATTATACTACATGAACTACCTGCCAAAACAACTCTTAAATACTTGTTGTAATTTATTAACTTCCCATTACCATTCTCACATGGCTATATGAAGGTGGTACATGAAGAAGTAAAATCCTACTAAATGCTACTATAAAACAAGGATTTAATAGCTAAGAGTTCCACCAAAGCCTCATTTATCAATGACATATTCCTAAGTACATTGAACAAATAGGCAACATGGTGATAAAAATGAATGAGCCAATTTGTCGGGATACATCCAACTCACTAGTGTTTAAATTCCATAATTTAAATGCATGTCAATGGTATTTAAATTGGCTACATAAGAGAATCAATATAAAATGATTTGGAGTATAGGGATGGCTAACACTGCATGCATCCTAGAAGTGTTCAAATTTAAGGAAATTATTAAGTGGTGTCCTTGTCACTGGATGCCAAGACCAAGACCATTGATATTGGCCTGAAGAAGAATCCAATTCCTTTATCTCATAGATTTTTTAGAAATATATTGAAGATAACTACACTTTTTTGGATTCCCGGGGTGCGGTGATTAACATCATCTATTTTTTCATGCCACATTGTCCATAGGCCTAGTACAACCTTTGTTTCACAGATATATCTATACTTGTTGAGCCATATAGATATTTCTCTTGTTTATTTTCCTAGGTCATGGGACGTGAAACTACTGCTAGTGTATCTAAGTTAGTTCTTTACACACTTTATTTGTCTCTCAAGAAGGAAGTCATGTTTGATTGGGAAACAGTCATTTCAAATGAGATTTCCTTTCAATTAGTCAATTTCTACAAGACTTAGAGATTCCTTATGAAAGCCTACCGATTAATGGCCATTGTTTTTTGCAATACATTCCATGGACTACCCAATAAAGTAATTTGAAACTTAATGTAGAACCAGTGGAATTATGGTATCGTATTCTATGGAAGCATAAGGCCCCTTCCATTTTTTCCAAGTTCTATATTTTTTTGTTAAGGAATTCAACCATCTAGTAATAAGGAAATATCCCAAGAGAATATCTTTATAGGCCCAAAATTTCTTATGGGGAAGGGGATACACAAAGAGAAATAAAACCATATTGTCTTTAGATTGTATTGGTAGAAAGATAAATCTACGTTACTACCCAAATTTGTTATGGACATATAATTTGTTACCGAGGTTTGCAAATAGTATCACCCTTGGTTAATTTTATTTGAGAGAAAGAAGAACTAGTTCATAGCACTACCATTTACTATTGGAGAGATTATTGTGAATAATTCTTCTCGCCTTGCTATTTTCTCTAAGCTATTGAAGCATTATAATTTCACTAAGGAATAATTCACTTAAGGGTTCAACCCTTAAGGATTTTTTTCAAGACACTTGGCATTAGTCAGATATGGAAATATGCTCATAGAATTGTTGAAGGAAGTATAGAAATTCATCTAGCCCGTCCAAGGAGAAGGAGACACTCACACTTGTTGATGATATAGTTATAAAAATAAGCATTGATATTGAATGGAGAACAATAACGTTGAAAGGATAATTAAGGAGAGAGGAAATAAGCCTACTAATACTCAATTGAATTCAACTCCATAGGCTCTTAGGAGTTCCTCCTTGACTAAAAGAAGAGAAGATATTATTACAATTTGAGGAGAGATTATTTAATGAATTTTTGATGGAGGAGATGGATAAGAGCCACCCCCTCGATATACCCTGGAAAGGTCTCAGATTGTTACTTCATAAAAAATTAAAGCTAAAGCAAGAAGGGGTTCAACACGTAGAAGGGCCCATAGATATGGAAGTGAATAGTGCCATTGCTCCAGACTAGGTGGAATTGATCATGGTTGAGACCAAAAAAATATTTGAAGAATTGGTTGTTGAAGAGTTGGTCAGCTTTGAGGACCAATATTTGACCATGCATAGTACTTGTGATGATATGGCCACCAATAAGTAGCATTTTGAGAAGGTATTCATGTGAAATAAGAATATTACTAGTCAATGAAAGTATGAGGTGGACATTTCACGAGTTGGACCTACAAGAATCTTGAAATTGCACCAAATTATAGAGGATTCCCTTTCTCACTCTATCATTGAACAAGAGGCAGGAAATTTCAGATTGAAAAAAAATAATAAATGAACTTGAAGAATATCTTAGTTCCACTCCCTTGTTCATGACCCCACTGGCTATCTAAGCACCTAAAGTTGGAATAGAGAACACCCTACACAACCTAAACATTGAGAACAATTATTAATTAAAATTATATCTTATGGCACAATGAACATAAATAAGCAACTTGAAATCATTGAAGAAGCATGGGAGGTTTCTTTACATTTGAGAAACATGTCTCAAAGAATTCATTCATTCACTAAATATCTAAATATAGACCTTGAACATGATTAGCAATTTTCTAGTAATGTTGTATTTACCTTCAACATTAAAATAAATACTTTGAGTGACTTTCAAAGAACCCAACAAGACCTCCTTAGAGGAAAATAATTAAAAAATAAAGGCATGTTGGTTTGCAAGAATAAAAATGTTACATGATGCTATCACAGAGTGCACGAGTATTTATGACCATAGGAGTAATGCCTTCCTCAAAGATATTAATTTTTTTGAAGACTTAAAGGTTCCATGAATGATTATGGATTCAATGTTGATCCCTAAAGATGTATTGAAAGAAAAATTGGATATCAGTTCCATTGGGTGCTAAATTCAACAAGTTAATCCTAAGTAACTACATGAGTAATTAGAGTAAAGAGCGCCTAAAAACCACATTATACATGCTTCTACAACAACTACAAGGATCATCATCGGTTAATTCCACTCATCATCCTTACACAATTTTATGAGTGTTCTTTAATTAGTTTTGAAGAAATTCCCCACTTTATCCCCAATATTTTCTCATCCAATTTTTTGAACTATCTTATATGTTTTTAAAGTCGATCCAGGACCAAAATTTCTTTTTCTCTTCTAGGTACCCTTACATTAACTAGTCTGCGACAATCCAATCCTAGTGCCTTTGGGATGAATGCCTTTAAATTTGCAAGATATCATTATTTTGTGAAGTGCTTTAGGAACTTAACTTTATTCTGACCTTGTTATTTATAAACTTATTTTTTTACTCTCGCAGAGAGCTTTTTGCAATAGAGCATCTCATTTGTGGTTGTAATACTTTTAAAAATACAATAGGAATTTTGTGAATGCTTCTATGCTCTTCTCAATTTTAAATGCTTGGAATCATTTTATATCTCTCGAAATACTTTGACCATATTTTGTTTATTTTGTTAATTTAGTTCACTTCAAATGTGTACCCTCATGATATGTGAATGGGTAAACACAGTGAATTGAATCTTGAATGTAATAGTCGTAGTGAAAGCTCCACGTAGTAAATGTTAAAAACAATAACCACGGATGACTGGGACACTTATTCCAAGCTGAATGTGGGGAAAGACATCCTAGGGGGTGTTCATTTGGTTGTTTGTGATTGAGGAAATTAGCAAAGGCAATGGTTAAGGCTTTGGAAAGGCAAAACGCCATTTTTGGCACAATTATTTATGAAAATAATGGAAATTAGGAGAAAAGTTAGGTAAAAGGTTATAGGTTGCATGTGAGGAGGGAAATGAAGGAAAATAATGGAAAATGAATAAAATAGAGGCCTCATTCATAAAAAGGCTTCTAAGGATCAATTAGTAACATTTTGTTAGTTCAGTTTTGGAGCACTCTCATTATTCTCTCTCTCTCTCTCATACGCTTGGATACTTGGAGTTTTTTCTTGGAGCACTTTGGCATTGGAGCAAGAAAGGAAAAGAAGGCAAGAGGAAGAAAATATCGTGGGGAAAGGCAGGATCAAGTAGCTACAATGGGCTTCATTGTAGGTATCGATTTACATGTATTTTCCTTGCTAGATTTGGCATGCATGGAATTGCATGTGGTCCTTTTCATCATGGCATGGGTTTTTCCAGGTATAACCATGTTATTTTTAGCCTAGCCTTTCTATTTCCGGATATGCATGGTGTGATGGGATTCTCATGTTTGATTGAGTTGTATTGTTGGATGGATTTGAATCTGAGTGAGGTGGATCTCCGAAATGATAGAACACATGGCCTAGTAACCCCTAAACCATATTGTGGGTTGTAGTAAAGATGGATTTTGTGTTGCCTCAGGTGGCCTACGAATCCTTGTCAGTGAATGGCAGGATATATGGTAAATCCTAGAGGTGGTTTTCTCTCTGTTGGGCTTAGTAATCTTGGGTTTAGGATATGCGGTAAAGCCTAGAGAGTGGGTCTTGGTTACAGCCTAGTGATTCGGGTTTAGATTGCGGTAAAACCTGAGAGACTAGGAGACAGGAAAATTCCTCACAGTATAGGTGGAGAAATTCGGTGGAATCCATGCTTGTTTGGCCTAGTGATTGGGTGGAGATCATGGTAAAGTTATGATGTGTTCATTGTGTTGTCCTAGTGATTCAGGATGATTACGGTAAATCCTGGTTTCTATTGATGAGGGTGAGGTGGTTTAGCCTCAGTATGCCTTGGTTGGGTTCTTTTGGTTTGAGTCCTACTTTCATGCTTGGAATATGGCATGGGGGTGATTGGCTGAAGAGAAACTTGGCTCAGCCAATCTATGGTCGGGTGGGATGTGGGAGTCCCATCTCTCATCGATTCATTGCATTGATTAATGAGAAATTCGTTACATTTATTTTCATGTGTAAATGTACTGGGTATATATGGATTTTGATGGTTGACATGTTTATTGTAATTATGTTCCTATTATGATGGTTATATGTTCATTTTATGGTAGCAACCATGTTTGGCTCTATGCATGTTTTTACTTGTATTTCAATGGATTATATATCTATGAAATAATAAGTTATAAGGCAAAAATGACATGAGGAAACAATGGTTCATGGAAATTCCCAGATAAGTAAGAGATCCCTACACTTAACTCTATTGTTTACACCTGTAGGTTACATGTTGATGATATGTTTGATGAAATGCCCATCATGGCTAGTAGGGGTCTAGTTAAGGCCTTGATCAATTATTTATTTTTGCATCATTTTTCCCCTGTACTTTACTTAATTCTGAGTTTTCATTCAATTCTAGGAAATGCCCTGGGCTCTAGGCCTAAAAAAGTGGCTAAAATCCCAGAGTCATTGGCACAAAATTGTTAAGTTTCATTGATAGTCGCTAGCATGCAGGTCTATGAGAGCGAATTTAGGTCTCTGGTCGCTCCCTTTCCCATAGCATGAGAGTGAATGAGCCTTAAATTGTCTAGAACAATAGTAGGGCCCAGGGACAGGTTGTCTAAGTGGCTAACTTGTCTCCTGAGGGTTTTATTGATGATGTTGGATGGTTGTGTGTGATGTTCCATCGATTCCACTTCCTTAAGGTTACCTAGGAGGTTGAATCTGATCATAGTAGCCTTTTGTCTCATGTTTACCCTAGTTGGCATGGTTACTTGGGTGGATGTGGGAGGAGGGTGTTACATTGAAAATACATTCATTTATTTTATCATTATTTTATTTTTATTTTGAAAACATTTGATCCACTCAAAGGTGAATGTTTTGAATGTTTTCATATTGGTATTTGGGTTATTTGAATATATGAGTGTGTGAAAAGAGAAGTACCACCTCTATAAAAATGTAGAGAAAACCTGAAAACATTCCCTAAAAGGTTGACTCTTTTCCTTAAATTGAAAAGAAAACAAGAAATCTATCCCTTAGTATGTCTATAAATAACCACCATAGAATCAAGAGTGATTTTCAATGATTAAAACAACATTTAAAAATCAATTTTGAGGGGGAAGTTGAGTTAGTATTATCCAATAGAAAATAAAATAGCATGAAATGTGCCATATAGGAAGAATTACAATATATGGGCTTCAATATTCTCCATGGAAGGCCCCTTTAAACCTATAATGACCTCTCTCAATCTTTGACAATGAATAGGAAAAACAAAGTGGAGGAATCAACTCATAGGAAATGTTTGTATGAGTGGTTAGTCATGCCATTTGGTTAATGTAATGCAGTAGCTGTGTTTAAGAGGTTAATGAATGATATATTGCACCGTTTTATAAATTCATTTGTTAGTCTATTTGGATGATATACTAATATATAGTGCTACATGGGAGGAGCACATCTCACATTTGAATTAGGTGTTGGAGATATTAAAGAAGCACTAGTTTGAGTTTGCACAACAATATTTGATGTGTCTGGAGTATGTGATAGGTGGAGGGGAGATGAAAATAGATCATGCCAAGATGAATGCCATCATGAAATGTTCAATTACTACTAATGTTTATGAGGTTAGGAGTTTCATTGGGGCAACACAATATCTAAGGGAATTCACAGCCATGTTTTTAGTGGTAGCAACACCACTCCATGCCATAACAACAAGTGGTAATAGTTTCTAGCGAGGAAAGGGTTAGCAGAGGGCCTTTGAGGAGATAAAGAAGAAGATCAGTCAATCACCAATTTTGGCATTACCAAATTTTCAAAAAAACCTTTGAAGTGGAGATAGATGCAGGTGGGTATGTTATGGTAGCAAACTTTATGTAGGGAGGAAGGCTTGTATGCTACCATTCTAAAGTATTTCATGGGAAATATCTTAACTACCCTACCTATGACAAGGATTTGTATGCCATGTGGAAAGTTGTAAATAAGTGGAAGCACTATCTGATAGGAAAGAAGACAATAATCCACATAGATCACCAGCCACTACAGTACTTGTAAGCCTAGAGTAAGCTACAAATAACTAAGCATTACAAGCGGATGGGGTTTGTACAATAGTTTCATTTAGTGATCAAGTATAAGAATGGAAACACAAACAAGTTCGTTGACATGCTCTCAAGGCCACCCTCATCAAAGATCACAACTTTGAGAACATTGATGCACATAGATCCATTCACCCATGATGCATACAATGAGGAATATTCAAAGGATGAGGACTTCAAGGAGGTATTTCAGCAGTTGCAGAGCTAGAGCCATGTGCATGATGGTGGCAACACAATTGAATACCATCTCTAAGACGAGTTACTCTACAGGATGGATATGTTATGTGTTTCTAAAGGTGAGTGATTGTAGCTAATTAGAAAGGTTCACACCTCCAAGTTTGTAGGAAAATTAGTGGCCAACTTGTAGATGTGTTTATATTTATCCAAGATGCAAGAACAGGTAGCTAGCTTCATAAGAGAATGCATGCTTTATTGTACTAACAATCCTAGTAATAGGAAAAAGTGTCTATATCATCCCTTACCTGTACCCACCCATCCCTAGGAAATAATTTCCATGGAATTTGTGGGAGACTTACCAACAACCAAGAAGGGGCGTGATAACCTATTCATGTTAGTTGACATGTTAAAAAATATGTGTGCTTTAATGCCCTGTATAAAGACCATCAGTGGCAAGAAGTGAAAAACTTGTTCTTTGGATAGGTTTTGGTGCACTTTGGGATACCAAGGAGCATCATTTCAAATAGGTACACAAGATTTATCTGTGCTTTTTAGACTACATTGTGGGAGAAGATGGACATGAATTTGAAGAGGTATACAACATTACATCCATAAAAAAATAGATAGATAAAAGTAGTCGAGAAAAAATTGGTTCATGTTTTAAGGAGTTAGAATCATAAACATTTGAAGGCTTGGGATTAAAAGATGGTACACACACACACACACAAAGATATATATATATACACCAGAGTAGTCCAAATTTCTATTTGTAAGTCCCCATTTGAAACTTGTTTTGGATATTTTCCACCTTCACCTTTGGATATTGCATATGTGTAGCAAGGAATATTGAGGGAGGATCTTACAGGGGATTCCTTGAGGGGTGAAAATTTTGTTCAAAATATTAGGCAGATCCATATACAGGTATAAGATACACTATGGAAGACACCAAAAAATATAAGGCCAGGCATGATCAACACTGAACAAAGAATTATTTCAAGGTGAGAGACAAAGTATGGCTACAATTAAATAAGGAGAGGATACGAGGTCATGGTAAGAAAATAAAGGATTTATGATATAGTCCCTTTGAGATACTAAAAAATGTGGGATATAATGCCTACAAAATCAATCTACCCCCATACATGTGCATTAATTAGTTGTGAATGTGGAGAATCTAAAACTCTATGAGCTTTCAATGTTAGATCAGGAAGAGGAACATGTCCTACCTTTTGTGGAGGATTTGGATCTAGATGCTTAGGTAGAGTTGGAAAAGGATATAATTTTGTAGAAGAGCTACATAACTACAAGACAGGAGCATCGTGACCTTTGGAAAATCAAGTTGAAAGGACAATTTCCAGGCATGGCTAAATGCTACACCTAAGAGAAGGTGGAGGAAAATTTTCTTCACCTCCTTCAATAGAAGCTTTTGGGGGTTAGGAATCTCCAAAAATGGGGAGGTGTGATCCAGATTGGATCATTATATTGTTTTTCATCCATCTCAATGTTTTAGATTGGAAAAAGTGGAGGAATTAACTCATAGGACTATTTTTACCAGCAGGACATAGTTTGATAGATTGGGGTTTGAAACCTTTCAAGATAATTTTGAGGCATCAAATGATGCATTTTGTGGGTAAAACTTTTCTTGTTTATTGCAATAATATTTTTTCGTATTCTACACACAAACCTTTCTGATGGCACAAAAATCGCCTTAATCAAAGTACATATGTAAATGCTATGGCACTTGAAAGTTAACCTTCTTGTTTTGGTCGGCATAGTTTGAGAGGATGCCATGTCAACCCCCTTTATTCATGGAAAGGGGGTTAGCCACATGATCATGAGGAAGAGAACTAGGGTATTTTTTAAGGATTTAAATATTTTCCTATATATAGTATTTTAGGTGGCTACTTCTGTTTGATTCACACATATATAATGTAGGATAATATTCAATAAAAAACATGTAATTTACTACTAAAATTGGTAATTGTTTGGTGAATATCATCCATTTAATCATATATAAGTAACAAATAGGTTAATTTTTAACCAAATTGTCAAATAATTGTTTCAGGAAATGTCGAAAAAATAACCCATTTGCAAAATGTCACTCCTAAAATTTTCCCTAAAGAGGACTCTAAAAGAGTCGATAATGTAACTTTATTTAAGAGTTTATGGAGTTAAACTTAACCACTTCTAAGCTATTGGGTTTTGTTAAAATTGGACCACTAGGAGGAGAAGGGGTTCCATTCTTTTCGAGTTTACATGTTCCATATATGAGTAGAGTCGCTGAGAGGGATAAGGAGAGAGCACACATACAGAATTTGTGCACTGTAGTAGGCCATGGGCCAAATGCCTTATTAGGTTAGGCATTGGTAACTCCACAATGCGACTTCTGTATTTGCATTAACCAAATCATGAATATATACGTGAGTGGAGAGACTCTTGGGATTACAATTCCAATTTCTATTGGTTTTCTCCAATTCATAATTGAAATACTAAAGTATTTACAATGCATACAATAATCCCAATCCTTTCAGATCAGTGTCAACATTCC
>APFE030254053.1:0-12213 GCA_000404065.3 Pinus taeda | reverse complement strand
GAAGACTCATCTGTTGAATTTTTCCATACTTCTATATGATTTTGAGCTCTCTGAAGCTCTGCTACATGAAAAATATCAGATTTCTTTTGATGAACCTCAATAAGTTTCACTTGGTCATGTAGGTTCTTAATTTCTTCATTTTGTAGAGACATATTTTGGACTGCATTGGCCAGTTGATCTGTGGCATCTCCTGCACTTGTTGAAGCTGGTATGGTTGTAGGAATGACTGTGATAAGAAGTGCTTCTAAAGGGGCAGTCTTTTTAGCAAATTTCTCCTTTTCCTTGATCAATTTCTCCATCTTCGTCTCCATTTTCTTAAGTTGTGCAGTCGGCTCCATGACGAGTTTCATCATATCTGCATTTGGAGTCTTTGTCTCTGCAATATCCTTAGCTAGAGGATCTTTAGTAGCTGGCAGTTTTAACTGCTTCCTCAATGCTGCTATGTCCAAATTCTTCTTTTTGACCAACTCCTATGAAGCATTGATGTTTGCAGGATGATAACCCGATTTGATTACCAAATCCTCCAAGGTTTTAATCTTGGTGTCTTTGGCAAGAGTATAAAATTTCTCCATCTTTAGCTGTGACTGGACATTTTCTAGTGTGACGTGTAATTTGGACAAAGTCATGGCTATGTTAGTGACAGTAGTGAAAATCATTTCCCCAAGTCTTCCTATGCATCTCCATTTGGTCAATGGGATGTATATCCTTGACATCAAACTCAAAAGATGTCTTTTTGTAGTCTGATGCTCCCTTGGGTTGAGGAAATCGTGCCTGAAGGAATGCCATCTGCATTTTCCCCTTCCGTAAGTCAAAGGCTGACAGTAGCCTACTTTGGGCACCGGAAGTCTACATCCAGAACTAGTTGTAAGTGTTAATCTTTAAGGCTTCATTTCTAACTTTTATTTCCTTGAAGATATCCATTATTCTCTTCTCTACCTCGCCTGAGGTAGATGTAGTTGTCTGCATTATTTTCTGCTAGCCTTGTCAAGTTGAAGAGGTAGTAGGAGACTATGTAGACTGATCACCCACTAATGAAGAAACAAGTGGCTCGTTACTGGTGATAATGGTCTGCTGCTCTGAATCTTTGGTAAGGCTTAGTCTGGAACTAAGCTTAGCCTTCTTTCTGTACATAATTTTAAACCCCACACTAAAAATATCAGTCCCTAAAGGGGACTCTTCCTCTCTTCTCCTCTTGGTTGTCTTCTCCTGCATGCTTGGAGTCTGCACTACTGACGATGAGACCTATTGTTCTTCTGCCTCTTGTAAAGTGTTCTCAACCTACTCTAGCTGATTTTTGTGTTTTTCTATTTTTGGCCTGGGTGTGTGAAAGTAAGGATTAGACTTGGTTTCTATCCTTAGTTTAGAAATTATCCCTAATGGATCATAAGACCAGGTAAAACTGAGATTGAATTGAATTTCCTTCAAAACCTTAGCTGCCTCTTCCCCTACTACTCTGCTGTTGTAAATGAAAGGGCCAGCTTGTGCTTTTATCCTAATCTGGGACTTTTTCTTGGCAGCAATGAAGTGGATTTCATCCATATTGATCATCTACCTAATGTATTCTAAGGCAAAAATCCTCATTGGGAGGAATTTTGGCCGCTTGTGAGGTGGGAGATCACATCCAAATATCCTTATTTCTAAATAATTTTCATACAAGTACCAGTCCCCTGTCTTCTGATACGTTCAAAACTGCAAAATCGGGCTTTTTCGGCCCTTTTCGGTGCAAAATTGGCCGAGGAATCAAAAGATTCCCTAAAGATTCTCCAATATGGCCTGTTTCCCGTAGCGATGCGCGATTAGCGCTAATCGCACATCGAAAACTGCCTTAGAAATTCGATCCGAGGCTCCGAAGCTTGATTTTTGCGCTTGCGCGTTTCCCTTTTCAGCTGTTGACGTCAGCATGACGTCAGCAGTACGGTGGATGACGTCAGCAATAGGACCCCCCATGTACGAATATGACATCAGCATGCTGACGTCAGCAGGGTGACGTGGCAATACGTCAGGGTGATGACGTGGTGGGACATGGTGGTAGAGTGACGTGAGCCAGGCGCAGGCAGCAAGGGGTGAGGTGGAGGCGACGTGGCGGGGTGACACGGCGCTCCTGTTACGCAAGGGGAGGGCGGTTTTGGTATGCATCAGACCGCCTTTGGTACGGAGGTGGTTTTTGTCAGGGGCGGCCCGATGCAATGGGATGCCGCCAGCTGTTCCGGTGTACGTGGGTAAAATCGTCGGACATCGGGTGCTAACGAACATTCACAAGAGGGCGCCCGATATGCATAAGAGCTGTCGGATCTGGGAGGGCTGATCCGACGGTGGTCGGGAGGAGAAGATGCACAGGGTTTAGTTAAGGTGCGCGCACGATAAAATTTAATATTTGCGGCGGCGGGTGGGTTTCAAACTTTAGAAAATGGTGTAATGTGTTTGGCGCGTTGGTTATTTATTAATCAACTATTAATAAATTCCAAAAATGAAATGCGCGGGGGTTTGTGAATGCATTTGAAGGGGGGGGTTTTTGTGTTTTGGAAGGAGTCCAAACACCTCGGAGGGGAAATTTATGCAGAGATGAGGGTTGTTACTAAGGTCCAGGTGACTTAGTAATTCCCAAGGAGATACTTATGGTTATGTTTCAACCAGAGGAAGGGGATATTTACATAGGGGAATTATTACCATAGTTCTGACAGGGGAAAGGGAAATAGATAGGGATTTACATAATAATGTCAGGAGTTAATATGAAAATGACAAGAAAGCGCTAAGTTTCAGAGGTCTTAGGATTCAAAGGGGAGATAGAACTTTGCAGAGAAAATATGTACCCTCTTTGGATAAAGCAGATCTTTATCAAGGCAAATGATATGGAAAATGATGAAACTAAGAGATATCAAGCAGATCTTGACCTCTTTAAGGGACGTTAGTAAATGATTTCGGGAAGAGGAAGAAGGGGAAGTTAGTCATGCCTCGTTTGAAGTCCTTCAGATGGGAATTGCCTGCTAACTGTGATCTGGATAAATATAACACTTGAAAATATGGAGTTGATCACAAATCACCATTCTGCAACCTCAAAATTACCTAACCAGCCTACTTACCTAACATTTTTTCTTCTTTTTGGTTTGGGTGCACTTAGACTTACAGACCCAGCTTTTCAACTTTTTCTTTTTCTGTCCTACTATCTACAAACTACCCTTATTTCTTCCAAGGGCCCAGATTAAACAATTGGGCTCCTTTGATTCTCTGCCTATCTAAGAATCTGCCAAGATTAAGCTATTTGTACAGATTATTTATTCTCTATATTCTAAAACAGAAAATTGAAACCTAGGGAGACCAAGATTGAGCTGTTTGGACCTCCCTTTAGCTGAAAATTCTACAAAAATGAAATAATTCTTCAAAATTGGAATGCAGAAGTTGCACTCTTAGCAGCACACTCTCATGGCCTCTTTCTCTGGTGGCTGTTAGCAAATATGGAGCATTGCAAGATGCAAAGTATGACATATTTGGCCTGTAAAAATGTCAATCATGAAATATGAGTAACTTGCTGCAGCAGGAGGCTAACAGTGGCTCCACTTGGGGATGGCTTCTCCTTGTGAGAAGCCAAGAACAGCATGTCAGACTGCCTTGATCTTCTGTTATTGCTGTGCATTGAAAACTTCTTAGTGCTGACTGATTAGATTAATTTGAAAATTTTTGACCAGAAATAGCACTTTCCCTCAACTGATTTGCTGGTAAATTGTGAAGCATTGCCTGCTTTCTTCTGCGTGCTTCAGCATCTGGACTGTTACAAAATGAAATAAAGTGTTGATATATACAAACATTTATGTACAGAAAATAACACTGCCTGTTCTTTCTTAATCAAAAGGGATCATGGTAATGTTTTAACATTCGGCCATTCACAGGGCCTTCTTCGGCTGTGCTGCCATCTAGCGTTTTGAGGAAATATGTGTTATTGCCTTGCACTGTGCTGATAATGTATGGTCCTTTCCACAAAATATCGAATTTTTCATGTTTGCCCTTGTCCTCTCTTCATGAATCCCACCTTAGAACTTTTCTTCCAACCCGGAAATCCTCTACTTTAGCTTTCTTATCAAACATCTTTTTGAGTTTCTCTTGCAACATCTGAGCTCTCTCATACACTTGCTCTCTGGTTTGTTGAAGGTGAATGGTCTGATTAACTCTTCTCTGCATGTCATTTGGTTCAGCCTGAATCTCCTGCAACAGTTTGATACTAGGAATGCCCAAAGATGAAGGAAATCTGGCCTCCATGCCATATACTAGCTCATAAGGGCTCATCCCAATGGATTTCTTGGTTGAAATTCTGTCTGCCCACAGAGCATTTGTGAGCTTCCTATGCCAATTCTTTTTGTTTTCCTCTAGCAGTTTCTTTATGATGTTGATGAGGCTTTTGTTGGATGATTCGGCCAAGCCATTACCTTGAGGGTAGTAAGCTGTAGAGTGGCCCAAGGTAATGTGGAATTTATGGCAGAAGTTGATGATTTTTTTGGATTTGAAGGCAGCAGCGTTGTCAGTGATAATTTTCTCAGGGCAGCCAAATCTGGAAAGGATGTTGCTCTCAAGGAATTGGATAATGGTGGAGTCATTGGCTTGTCTACACGGGATAGCTTCAATCCACTTAGTGAAATAATCAATGGTTGTTAAAATCCACTTGTGCTGGCCTGAGTATGAGGGATGAATTTCTCCAATGAAGTCAAGACCCCATTGTTGAAAAGGCTTTTCGGTTGAAATGGGCTTAAGGGGCAAAGGTAGTAATTTTCTTTTCCCTTCAAATATTTGGCATTTGTGGCATGAAACAACAAATTTCTTGACATCTGCGAACAGAGAGGGCCACTAATAACCAGCCCTTAAAATCTTGTCAGCGGTGGACTTCCAATATAAGTGTCCTCCACAGTCCCCTGCATGGAATTCTTTCGTGATGTTGTTAGTTTCATTCATAGTCAAACAATTAAGCAATATTCCTTCATGATTTTTCCAAAACAAAGCACCATCTATGACACAAAACTTTGATGATTTCATCCTAAAAAATCTTTTCTTGGTCCTGGACAATCCTGGGGGAGCACACAGGTTTAAAAATACAAAGCAAATATCAACATACCATGGGGATTGCAAGAAGGTTTCACTGATCTGTGGAGTCACCAGCTCCTGTTCATTTTCCAGTTGATTAATATCTAAGACTTGGAAGTTTGTTTCGGACATTAGCTTGGCTAAACCTTGTCCTTTTATCAGCTTGGTGGGTTTTATCACAATGTCATATTCAAGAATGTTGGCAATCCACTTTCCTCTTCTGCCTTCTAGTCCCTCTTGAGTTAATATATCTTTTACAACAGAACTTGGGACATAGGCGATATTTCAGGGGTTCATCTCTTAAAGCTCGGCTGAAGAAAGCAATTGGCTTTTCATTACCTTGATCATCCTTTTGCAAAAGGACAACAACTATGGTGTGCTCAGATGCAAAAGAAAAAATGATAAAATCTTTATCAAATTGCGGAATGGTGAGGACAGGCGTTTGAGTCAAGGCAGTTTTGATATTCTCAAAAGCTTGCTTGGTTTCAAGAGACCATTTTACTTTGGCATCCTTTTTTAACATATTTCTCAATAGCCTTATTAGCTCGGCTAGGTTAGGGATAAATCTTCTTAGGAAATTGATCTTTCCAAGGAATGCTTGCAACTCTTTTATGTTTCTTGGATAGGGGATTTGGAGGATAGCTTGAATTCTTTCAGGATCAATTCTGATCCCATCTTTTGATATGATATGGCCTAGAAGCTTGCCTTCCTCATGGGAAAACAGGGACTTCTTAGGATTCAAGGAAATGCCATATTTTCTACATGTCATGAAAATTTGCCTTAGATGTTTAAGGTGCTCTTGGTCAGATTTGGAGAAAGGGGTTAGGTCATCAAGGTATACAGCCAGGAAATCATGTATCTCTTTGGAAAATGCAATATCCATTGCTCTTTGAAAGGTAGCACCAGCGTTCCTCAGCCCGAAAGGCCTTTTAACATACTTAAATGTTCCCCACGACGTGGTAAAGGTTGTCTTATCCTGGTCATCCGGGTGAACAAGTATCTGATTAAATCCTGAAAATCCATCTAGTAAATAAATTCTAGATGAACACACTACTCGTTGTAGGATATGGTCCATTTTGGGCAAAGGGTAGTGGTCGTTTAGAGAGACTTGGTTTAGGTTTCTCAAGTCTACACAGAGTCTGATCTCCCTTGATTTTTTCCTTGTGGGAACTAAATTAGATACCCATTCAGAGAATCTAATGGGTGCAATAATACCTGCTTCAAACATTCTTTTATTTCTTTTTCAATGAGGGGAAGAAGCATGGGGTTGATTCTTCTAAGCTTCTGTTTGAATGGTTTTTGATTTGGTTTTAAGGGAATGGTATGTTGGATCACTGAGGTGTCATAGGACTTCAAGTCCTCATAACTCCAAGAAAATACATCTTGGAACTCTTTGAACAAATCCACATATTTTGGTTTTTGATCAGGGGGCAGATTTTTGGACAACTTAATCATTTTGGGTTGTTCTGCTGTCCCTATGTTGTGTTCTTCTATAGCAGCATTTAGAGGCTCCATTTTTGGTTTCTTGGGCACATCATTATCATCGAACATGTCTTCTAATGGAGTTAGTCCAGCAGGCAAAATGTTATCCTTTAGGTCAATGAACTCATCCTCTGCTCTGGCTTGTTTCCTCTAAACACATTTGTTTCAGTTGTTCTATGTTTGTGTTGTCAAAAACCGTTGGGTTAAGGATTTGTTTAGCTGTTGCAGCTGTTATAGCCTGCTGATTTTCTTTTGTTAGCTCTTGGGAATCGTTCATGGCATCCATGTCAACGTTTGTATTCGAAAATTCGCCCTCAAGAGTGAGGAAATTGTTAATTTGGGCATCATTTTGAAACACTTGCCAATCTTTACATTGTTAGGGACCGAGGGTCTATGTTTTATCTCAGCAGTGAAACGGTGATCTAGTCCAAAGGGAAGCTTGCATGTGCTAGCAAAGGTTTCTAGCCTGTTGTGAGCATGAATATTATGGTCTCTTGAAATTTTGGCGAGCCTAGATTCATTGAAAGACTTGAGTATTTATGTGGCAGCAATCCTATAAGCTCTCATTCTATTGTCATTGGTAACAAATTTACCTTTCATTTGTTGTATAATTAAATCGGAGTCACCTAGAACGGACACTTTTGTAGCTCCTAGGGCTTTGAGCAATTTAAGGCCTAAGAGGAGAGCTTCATACTCTGCCATGTTGTTAGTACATCTGAAATTTAATCTATAGGCATGGCCTTCTGCGTGATTATCATGTGTATTGTGAATCCATACCCCTGCCCCTGCTCCTAACTTACTGACAGAACCATCAAACTCTAAACACCATGTGATTTCTTGTTTGTGGCTTGTATTAAGAGTTTCAGTTATTTGAGGATTGGGCAAACTTACAATTTCCGTTTCGGGAGGTTCTTCTTGTTTGCTGGTTGCCTTGACTGTTGTGACAATTTCATGGGCATTGGCAACTGATTCCTCATTGATGCATGTTTCTTGCTCTAAAGCTAAAGGGTTCTCATCAGTTGGAGGGTTGGTGTCATCATTGAATAAAATGAAAGAATCCATGTAAGAATGGATTGAGTAAATTGGAAAATTTTGGGGCTTTTCATCACTACTTACCACATACTTCATCAGTGTTTCCCTGTACAGTCTCTTTGGTTGCCCAAAGACAGATATAGTGGCATAAGAGAGGTCAAGTTGAAGGGATCCTTGAAGTTTTTCTCCCCATGATCTTGATAGGAGCATGCCATATTTTGTTGGAATGTCAGCAACTACTACGTCCATTAGGATTGTCTTGTTGGGAAATTGGACTAGAGACACACAAAGGTCTTTGATTAAGCCTAAACACTTGAGTTGACTTGAGTCAAAGGAGTATAGATCTTTATAGGGTCTTGTGACATCAAGGTTTAGTTTTTCCATTACAGCTTTGGGCATAAGGTTATGTGAGGCACCTGAGTCAAACATAGCATTATGCAAGATTTTGTCATGTATGTGCAGACTGACATAAAAGGGTGGAATAGGTCCATATGTTGATTTTCCGTTAACTTCCGGACCAAACAGCAGCTCAGGGGTATCATCTAAAACATTTACATCGTCCTTGACCTCTGGTAGTTGAAGTGACCTTTGAATTTGTTGCCTATATACATCATGTTTGGCAAGTTCTGAGAGGGGAATGGATATCTTGAGTTTTCCAATTTCTGCTTCTAAGTTAAATGGTTTAATTAATGCAATCCTTGCATATGCAGTAGCCGATTTTTCCTTGTCAAGAGTGTTCTCGATGTTTCCTTTTTGAATGCCAGCGTTATGATGAATGATAGTTTGTGGTATTTCTGTTTTTGGCAGATTTTTTGGAGTGTCGTTTAGATTTTCTTTTGAGGGAGAGGGAGATAGAGGCTAATCAATAGGAGGCTGAATGTCTGATATATCCTCTACAGTTACCTCATGCGGGTTTGGGATAGCAATATCAGCTGGTTCTATTATGACAACATTGTCTTTAAATTTGTTGGGATTTTTGCTATCCTTGGTTCTGCTAGGTGCAGGGGCATCGATGGTCCTTGTTCTCAACTTATATTGTTTGTGCACCTCATACACAGCAGAATCATAACCTTGTTTAAAATCAAAATATTCTCCTGAATTTGTATGAAATTGTTTAACATCAGGGTAGTCTTGCTCCTCTCGATTGAGAAAGATTTGTTGTTCATTTTTGGAATCTATCAAGTTCATGTGAGTCTCATCTGCGGGCTCACTGGATGTGGATGCTTCTGCATAGTTTTCTTGATAAGAAGGTCTAATATCATGGTCGGGACTAGCCCTTCCAGCGTTTGTGGCCTGATTTTTCCTGAAGTTTGGGTTCCTTATGGTATTGGACTGTTGTCCTTCCCACGATGATTTTCTCTCAACGCTCTCTACTCTGTCTCCTAGCCTATGCATGTCGTTGATGATGGCATCTAGTTTTTGGTCTAAGGCTGAGGGTTCCTCCTTGAAGGTGGTTCTTCTCTTGGTCCTGGCTCTGTTTCTTTTGGCAATCAAGTTTGCCTCCACACTAACAGCAACATCTTGCAACTCTGCGAGGCTTTGAGGGGCTCTTTCCCTTAACTGATATGCCATTTCAGCATCGAAACCATCAGGGAATTTGTACAAAGCAAGATCTGGTGGCGGTCTTAAATTTTGTGGTATTGGGTTGTAGACATTATTAAACCTCACACAGTAGTCCAAGACAACCTCTTGAGGTCCTCTTTTGATAATATCATACTCAGATAATATGTGCAAGGGGTCTTTCTTTTTCCCCCATCTATTGATAAATGTCTGGTATAAGGCTTATGGGTTCAGTATTGGGTTGGGTGTGAGCGCTCTAAACCAGGTCCTGACATCACCGGTCAAACTTTGGACAAAAATCTTCATCCTTACATTGTCATCATCAATCTCATAACTCTCAAAATAATCCTGCATTTTCTTTGTATGCTGCAGGGCTGTGCAGGAATTTGTGCCATCAAAATAGGTAATTTTTGTCTAATAGTCCTGAGGCATAGCCCTGGGATTAGCAGGCAGCTGTAAGGGTGCATATCTATTAGCCATATTAACGGGGATAAGGGGAACACCAGGGATAAGTGGAACGACTGGAGTGACTGGGAAAATAGGAGTAGTGGTGGTGCTATTTGCAGTAAATGGAGGTGTGGGCACAGAGGTTGGGGAAATGGATGATGAACACAGGGAAGAAGGGTTTGAATGGAATAAAACTTTAATAGGGGTTGAAAAACTACTAGGCTAAACTATCTCAGGAATAGTATCAGCAAAATCTTCTTGCTGCTCTTATTTCCTAAGGATTTTGGGGATTATATTAGGGTTTTCAAAAATAGTTGGGGGATTCAGATCAGGATTTGATCTTGTATGACGCGAATGCTTCTTGGGAGCCAGCTTCTAACTTGTTTTTTGGGAATTTTTCAACGAACACAGGTCGACCGGAATTTTTAAAGGTCGGTTTATTCGTCTGTGGAGCTTCGGACTGGTTTTGTGAGATTATTTGATAAATTCCCCAGCGCAGTCACCACTATGTTATCACTGAGGTTGTCCCTAAGCTCCTGAAGGGATACGACCGAGGTAACCACAAACCAATCTTTGGATTGCAGGTTCTATCCCACCTGTAATCAGAGAGGGCTCTCTCTTAATGATTTAGCTTTGTTGATGATGATTTTAGGCTAGCTATTGGGTTTAGTGTGTTTTGTTGGTGTTTGGGTGGAAGATACATGTAAGGAAGATAATTCCAAGCAGAGAGGCAAGGGATAGTGTGATAAGTTTCAAACCATTGGGCATGGAGTCATGGATTGAGGTTTGTTGTTGCGTTTTCTTGGTCACAAGAGGACTATAGAGCGGGATAGCTATACATGAAACAATACCAATTTCTGGAAAGATGGGGTGGAAGTCAGAGACGAAAGGTAATCAAGAATATTTCATCAACTAACAGAGAAGGGAAATGAATGTATGATTATCTAGGAGCAATTAAGAATTCCTAACTAATCATTCATATGTTAAAGAAATAGTGTAAACATGATCATTTAAGTATGCATATTCATAACTATTCCTGATGAAAACATACAACAATCATAGAAATTGAGCATAGGGTGCTGCCAAGCAAATCCTAAACTATTCTTCTTTTCTGTAAATTCAAATGGTGTAACACAGATGGTAAAGCAAACATGAAGAAAAACTAAAACAGAGTTAAGGAACACTTATTGAGCCATGTAGAAGCATAGGAATTCCATAGTCACTCTTTGGCCAATTAGACACAGCAGACAGTTTTCAGAATCCATGCATTTCAGCAGTCTTTGATTATAGAAATTATCACATTTACAGTGCGAGTCTCTGCTCAAGCAAAATATCAAACTAACAAAGAACACCCAACCAACCCTTACTACATTTTTTAGGGTGGTATATATAGGTAAAATATCTAAAAGTATTTATTACAACTGACCTAAATAGGTCTGCAAGAAAAAAGCTTTCTAAAACCTAACTTATGCTGGCATTAAATGCAAGTAAGTCTTTTTTGGGTTGCGCCAGAGGCAGCTGGATTAAAAATGAGTTTGATGGGGTGCCTTCTGTGACTTGGTGCAGTGGTTCTGTAATAACTGTACATTGAGTTCTGGTCCACTGATCTGATGTGAGTTTTAATGTGCAGTCAATTGTGTCGGTGAGCTTTGAATGGTTCCTTAACTGCTTCCTGACTTTTAAGGTTTCTTTTTAATGCTTCATTTGCCTCGAGCCCTGAGAAGATCTCCGCTGATACTCTTTGCCGCTACACTGATACTCTTTGACATGGTTCTTGGCTGCATATTTGCTCTGATATTCTTTAACCTCTGAATCGGGTCTCTCTCTGTCTTCTGATACATTCAAAACTGCAAGATCGGGCTTTTTCAGCCCTTTTCGATGCAAAATTGGCCGAGGAATCAAAATATTCCCTAAAGATTCTCCAATATGGCCTATTTCCCGTAGCAATGCGCGACTAGCGCTAAGCGCTAATCACGCATCGAAAACTGCCTCAAAAATTCGATCCGGGGCTCCGAAGCTTGATTTTTGTGCTTGCGTGTTTCCCTTTTCAACTGCTGACGTCAACATGACGTCAGCGGTACGGCGGATGACGTCAGCAGTAGGACACCCTGTACGGATGTGACGTCAGCAGGGTGACGTGGCAGTACGGTAGGGTGATGACGTGGCGGGACATAGTGGCAGGGTGACGTGAGCCAGGCGCAGGCAGGAAAGGGTGAGGTGGAGGCGACGTGGTGGGGTGACGCGGCGCTCCTGTTACGCGAGGGGAGGTCGGTTTTTGTATGCATCGGACCGTCTTTGGTACAGAGGTGGTTTTTGTCAGGGGCAGCCCGATGCAATGGGATGCCGCCAGCTGTCCCAGCGTACGTCGGTAAAACCGTCGGACATCGGGTGCGTTGGTTATTTATTAATCAACTATTAATAAATTCCAAAAATGAAATGCACGAGGGTTTGTGAATGCATTTGATGGGGGGGTGATGGAGAGGTAAATCCCCTCTACGGATAGAGGCGATCCCTACTAGCCCAAAAGGGGTCTAGCAAAAATCAGTCAATGCTACTCTGCAAGTTCCTAGTTGTAATTAACAAGTGGGTAAAGAACACCTACTTGGATTCCAACGCTTTGTTTGA
>APFE030254043.1:56764-76052 GCA_000404065.3 Pinus taeda | reverse complement strand
GTGAAACTTGTCAAAGTAGAGGAGACTTCTTGTCGGACCCTGGGAGGAGCTTGTACAGCATCAAGGCACAGGTTGTAAAGTTCTTCTTCATTTGAATTAACACAATCAGATTCATTTTTCTCAACAAATTGTCTTATGTGGTTTGTTTCATAATCTCCTTGATCATTATGATGAATATGCTTTATAATATTGGCTTTTCAGGTGCTATTTAATTGTTTTCTTGTTTGTGTTTGCTGAATACACTTCAAGGAAGCTCATTTGGAGCGAGGGAGCGAGCCTTCCACAAACTTGCATTGGACCCAACGTAGGCCTAAAACACTTGTTTGCCTTTGTTTTACTTGCATGTTTAGAGAAAGATAGTTTTTGATTGGCTTGCTTGTCACTAGATATCAGTAGATACTAGGAAGGTCGATCTTGTCTGCAACCTCGACTCATTCCACGTGACAAGAGGATATACAAGTATACATAAATGTACAGAGGTCAGGCTTTCATAAAGATGCATGCATGTATCTAGTCTTCCCTTGTGCATATATCATCAAGTGGATCTTTTTGCACATAGATACCAAGAGCATGACCCTCATTAGTGTCAGTGGACAGTGGATTGCTTCATATTTGGCCCATGATATTCATCTCATGTATCATTTTTCCAAGCTAGAAGCATACATGCATTCTCATTTTTATGTCACTAAATATTGGGTGAAAGAGCCATCTAGGTTTTTCCAAACACCCAACAACACATACAAGACTAAATCTCTTAGGAAAGTGTTTCAGTACTTGATTGTATTATGCTATTGGATCTATGGTCATAAGAGTACTAAAAACTTTCCCGAAGGTTGGGTTTACATTTTGCAATAGATTACCAGTGAAGGAAATATATTTAACTGGTAAGATTTGTTAGCTAAATGGATTTTGATCCATGTGACTAATTCAAAGAATCCTCCCAATAGTAAGCAAGCTAGATTCTATATGTTTGCATACCTGTTGGATGGGATAGGTGCTCAAAATTGTTTCCTTGGCATGAGATAGACTTGGACACCAAAATATCCTGTTGTTCATATTTATTGCAAGTTTCTTTCAGAGTGTAGTTATAAATGAGTCATGGAGAATTTGGCTTATCACTTCCTCATAGATTGTACCAGATGATCTTCAAGGAAGAGACACCTTGGATATCTTGTGAGGTTATGGACGTAGTAGCAAAACTTGTCGATTGGTTTGCCTCACCTAATTGCACATACCTCAAGGTGTTTGGTTGTCACAAATCATCACATCTACTGCCAAGGTATGCCACTGATAAATTGGCCATACAATAGATTTTGTGCAATCTTTCCACAGGCTTATCAATAGTCTTGTAAAGGAAAAAAGAAAGCAACTTGGCCCAATCTTCCTTTGCAGGTGGAATCCTACAAAATCAAGAATTTGATGGTTGCAGAAACTAAAGGTAATGAGTTGTAGAACTTCAGGTTCAATCTTATGGAGTAGCACCTGTATGATATCAGAATTGTTTACAAGATGAAATTTTCTAAGATACACTTCAAGTGGCTAACCGGGACCTACACTAGACTAAAGGAGGAAAAAATTAAAAAAAATTATAATGCTTATAGGCCCCATGCACCAGTCATCCATGCAGGTCCATCGCATGTGACTCCAAAATAGGAAGTCACTCCAGAAGCAGGGCCATCAGAAAAACGTAACCCAGTGAGCATAAAGTATAAAAGGAAGGTTGCATACAATCTAGTAGAGGAGCAAAATCACAAATACAAAGAAGATCCAATTATTTCGAAAGCAGCTATGGTAGTAGAGAGAAAGAGGAAACATGAGAGGCAAGAGGAAGAGAAATGAAATAAGGAAGAAAAATAGAGGAAAGAACAAGAGGAAAACAAGAAAACAAGCTGAGTTGGAAAAAACTAAAGTTCGAATACTTATACAAAGCAACAAACAACTCATCATTTTCATAGCCAACATCTTGTCCTCTTATGCACAGTTGTATAACAGTGTGGATTCTATGGTGAAATCTCGTAAAATCCCTTCAGTCGAGACACAATACAACAAGTTGAGTTGGAAAAAAACTGAAGTTTGGATGCTTATACAAAGAAACAAATAGCTCAGCATTTTCATAGCCAACATCTTGTCCTCTTATGCATGGTTGTACAACAGTGTGGATTCTGTGGTGAAACGTCATAACATCCCTTCTGTTGGGACACTCTTAGATGCAAAAGGAAAAAATATGACCAGAAAGGAAGTCTTAGAATAATTCAACTAGTTTAGGTAGATTGCTACAAAAAAGGACCTTGAAATCAATAGACATAACATGTAGAAGTATATTGGTGTCCCTGCCAAGGTCAACACTTGTTGTTCTTATTGAAGAAGGAAACAAAAATTGTCTCTGGAACTATATACCCTCCTTGAGGATATTTCAACCTAAAAGTAGCCTCCTAAGGAAAAATAATAAAATAACATGAAAATAATAAAACTAAGAGGTATAATGTTTTTAAGGAAAAGAAGAAAACTACTTTTTCTAATTGTATTTTTGGTGTATCTCCTTACAGGTTTACTCAAATTTCAAGTGTAGACACTCATTGGATGCAGAATTAAATTCTACATCCAACAAGTATCAACACTTGAATTTTTTGTAAATCTGTAAGGACATAAGCCAAAAATAATATAAAAAAAGTAATTTTATAATTTTCCCTCCAAAATATTTACATGTGCCTCTTTTTAAATTTAAAGGATTTTGATTACTTTACATATTATGTACATGAAATTTTCATGGTTACTTTTAGTATGAAATTTCATGTAATGGATGCAATGGAGGCTAGAGTCCACTTTTAGCCTAATCCCATCACAAATTTTGAGTAGACCATCACACAATACAAAGCTTGGCATCACTATGTGACTAAATATTTGCAAGTTGAAGCTGCTAAGCTAGAGCTTCTTCAAACTCAAGCATGACATGTTGTTTTGTCTTATTAGGCTCTACCCATTTTTGTCTCATATGGGTATTTGTAATATTGTATTTCAAATAAATTTGTAAGTGGAAATGCAAGTGTCAATTGTGGACTATGAAAGGTCATTAGTTAGAAAAAGACAAAATAAGTGAAAGAGTCATGAGGGGAGTCCAAAGGTCACAAAGGGAGATGGATGGTCATCTCATATGTTATAAATACACCCTCATAACTCATGTAAAGGGATTGGAATATAAAGCTTGGGAGCTTTGTTTGGAGCCTTGGATTCTCCTATTTAGCGTAAGAGGATTATCTTTCTTTGGATAAACAAGTGTTCACTTCATGTCCCACTATTGGGACTAGTGCCTTGTCAATTTTAAATGTATGTCTAGAACTTTCACTTTTAATAAAATCTCAGCGTCAGCACATCTTCATGCATATATCATGGATGTACTAAGGTTATTCTTGTTATGCTTGTGATATGTATTATTTCATTTACACTAATTCTTATGAACTAATCCGTTTTTCGTAGTATGAGTCTTGTTGAATGCTTGTTGTTATGTTATTTCAATCATGGTTATCTTGTGAACTATTTTGCAGTTTTACTTATGATTCTGTTTTACTACTCAGGCGTCTATTTTAAGCTAAGTATTATTACATGCTTCTAAGAGGCTCATTTTCTTTCCCTTTGATGTGATGGAACCTCTCATGCATTACACTTGACACTTCACAAAGTTCATACACTTTATTCTACCAAAGTCATGTATACATGATTCTATTTGTTTATCGCATCCAAGGCACATTATTAAAACCCACCACTTCGGCAATCGGTCATATTCAAGTTGGGGATCCTACTCCAAATCGTGTGGGGTCTAGTTGGGACTTCACATTGGGGAGACCCCCTCTCCTGTTGGCGGCTTCCAACACCATCAACATGTTGTTGGCACTAGAAGGAGGGCTAAATGAAAAGTTGAGCTTGTGAAATCTATTTGAGCCTTTCTTATATTTAAATGGATTCTTCCCAAATCTTAACCTCAAAATGTTTTTCTAGAGTTAAAAATCTAAAAGTGTCTTTAGGGATAATTCAAGACTTGTCGAATTTGAAATTTGATGGCAAGGGTGGAACAACCATTCTTGAGCACACCTCTCGTTTTCTTGAATTTTGTGCCTATCATGCAATTGAATGTGAGGATACTGCTTACAAGGTGTTCATACTCACATTCAAATCACATGTTAAACAATGGTGTTATACATTGCCAACCACCTCCATTCACTCCTTCGAACATCTTTTCAAGGAGCTTCATCACACATTTGAAAGGTATGATTATGAAAGTATTTATAATAAAATCATTCATCTTTTAAAAGAACCTAATGAATCTCTTGAATATTTTCATGATTTTTTCATTAATTTATGTTATGGGTTTTATGAGAATGATATTTATTGGAATTTATGAAAGAGAAGTTTGAGTATCTTGTTCATATTTCTTTGAGTCTGTATGAATATGAATCTTTTGAAAATATCCCAACATTTCTTGGTCATGGAGCTCTCAAATCTGTGAAAATAGAAGTTGTTGCAGATGGCTCTTCATCTTCTTCTAACTCTCTATTAAATCAAACAAATCCACGCACATGAGTTGAGGTTGGAGAACTTGAAAGTCAATTTGTCTATATACTACCATCTTCTCCCACCCCACATGTTCAAAATTTGAATCAAGTTTCAATATTGAATCTAATCTAATCAATGATATTATTTCCTCTCATCATCCATCAGTTAGTTCCATTGATCCTCCTAACCTTGAGCTCTCACATAAACCTATTATAATTGCTCATTTTGATTCTCAAGAGGATCAAGTCCAAGATGGAGTTAGTGATGACTGAGAAACTTGCAATATATTTCATAATGAATGTGTCAGATTATGATTCTAAACAAATATTGGCGATGAACAATTATTTTTCTTATAGTCTCTCAAATTATCCCTCACCTCTTGCCCACTATCCTGACATTTTCCATGAGCCTGTCACAATTGTCACTTGTTTCAATGAGTCAATCTTTTAGAATGTCAATTCTGACTGTAGTCAGTAATGGTGGAATGTTAGTTTTACATCAAAGCAAGGTGAGGAAAAATCTTCTCTTCACAATCTACCTCATATGTCATTCTATCACTCTAAAGAAACAGAGAATGAATTTTTTTCTTTTTGGTCGACCCCTCTATGATTCATCAGATCATGAGGATTCTTCTCTTCTTGAAAAAAATGATCATCATTGTCTTGATATATTCATTGATCCATCTAGTAATGACTTTGTATCTTTGACTGTCGATTATTCCACACCTCTGGTATTTGATGATATACCTTCAGATATCTTGGAACTACCTCAAGATGTTGAAACACTTCAACCTACACTGATGGTTATGCCAGGTTCTTGCAATCCTGATGTTGGTCCCAAGCATGAACAGGTTAAGACTCTTTCTCAAAAGAAACCTCATCAGGTGATTGCCAAAGTTGAAATTCAACCCATCTTTCAACTTCCAGATCCTACACATGTTTTCCATGGTCCTGTTTCTCAATGGTTGAAGGAATCATATCTAGAAATCCCTTTTGTGAAACATAAGTTCTTGCCTTTATTTATGTTTGCCAAGTTTGAAATTTCTAATGAATGTTCTAATATGACAATTTTTTGCAATGTCTACAAACACCATGATGCATTAGGAGAATTTTTAGCATATGCTTTATTATTATACCTTTTTTCTTACACTTTTTGTATTCAAATTTTGAAAAAATTAATGTGTCACCTTTCTTGTCATGTGTTGTTCTTGATTATCTTTCTTGTTGATGATTCCTTCATCGATATAGGATAGGAAATGATTCATTGTCTTCATTGGAAGTTTCATTTTATTTAAGCCTGGCCTATCCTTTGTTAGTTTAAGAGTAGGATTAGTCTAGTAGAGTTTGTATTAATTTTTTCTTTACTTTTACCCTACCCTTTTCTTTTCTTTCTGTTGAAATAAGCCTTGCATGAGACCATGTTATGCTTCTAAAATGATCATGGAAAAGTTCAATAGGACATTGTATGATTGTCAATGTTTGTCTTTCTATATATTCCTTCTCTTTAAATCAGTATTTTATGTTTTAGTCGATGATGCCAAAATAGAAAATATGTTCTTCCTCTGAGACAACCTTAGTGGAATTACGATGCTTGAACCTATAACTAGTACCCTCTTGTTATACGGTATTTATGATTGCAGACAAAAGTATCTCCCCTAGGTTAGTGGCTAACCTAGAACAATAGAGAGAAAAGGAACACAGTGTTTTTCTTTAAAGTTAATAGATGATGGAGTGAGGCCTACCTATAATCCTGCACATGCTTTGCTCCTTCTTCAGCTTGGAAGCTCCAATCCCAGCTTCGATTGCCAAAATTAGAACCTGCACAGTCAGATAACACAAACCAAGAAACTATGAGATCTATGCAATATCATCTAAGTACTTCATTCAATACATCAACATGGTATTGAAATAAGTGAAACAACATCACATATAGGAAAAAAATTAATTCTTTTCATTACTATAAATGGTAGGAGATTATGACCATAAGTAGTAGTTTCTCTTGTAGAAGAAGTCCTCCAAGTTGTTGAGTTGTCCTTTCCTTGTCGCAATATTCACCTCCAATGACCCTAAATGCATGAGATGATGACCACTAAATACAATAGCATAAGTGAAAAATCATTCTCCAAAAGCCAACTCCCAACCACATAAAAGGCTAGGAATATATAGAGAAGTATGGTAAGTTGGGAATTCTTATCCAATTACCAATCTAGAGTAAGATATACACCTTTGATAGAGGAATAGGATCAAAGGATAAGTGATGAAAACTCAAATGTAGGGATGGATAGGATCTGAATGTTTTATCCAAGGTAAGTAGCTGTAACAAGCTTTGGAAACTCCTAGAAGAGGAAGCTTCCAGAATCTCGATCATTCTTTGGATTTCTAGAACCAACATAGGTGCAAAGGGGGGCAACCTGCTAGTCACTAACACATGCCACATCGAAGCAACCTATTGCTGAATGCACCCCAGTAAGCTTATAGGGAGCGGTGGTCCTCAAAATAGCACTAGTGAGGAAGTTTAGGGATCAAACTCTAGGAAATGAAAGGTACATGCATAGGGATTTGTGCATGATAGTGACAAGGGGGAATAGGATGTTGACTTATCCGATTAGGAGGTTCATTGATCGGATGTGACAAAATCGCCTATAAAACCTCTTCTCTAATTAGTTTTTTCTTATGTTTGATCAGTTATACCTTGTCAACTAAGTTGAGTAGACTAAGGAGGGAAGGAAACTTAAACAAGTGGACTATATTTCATAAGTGTATAAATATCCTTCTCTCAGGGGACAACTGATGGGCCTCTAAATTAGACACAAATTAAGCCCCATCTGAACATCCTTTATCACATTAAACCTCTCTTTTTGCATTAGATAATGTATTTTTAACTTTAACATGTTCATTAGGAAGGTTTATGGATAATTGCATATGTGTGCCTAATATTATTTATTTTTGTGGAATATCGTAAAAGTATTGGGTAGATTATGAAGATTTGGAGGAGGAGATAATTTAGGGACTTGCTTTCTACTATAGGAAGATAAATATTAAATATTAAATCAAGAATATATTTTAAAATAATTGCATAGATTCTGGAGCTCCAACGATTGCGAAAATCTAGGAATGTGTTCCCTTTCATTTAATGCAGATTCCTTGTATTAGGAACCAGATCCACTAATTAAGGGATTTTGGTGGAGAAAGCTTCCTCCTTTCATGTGGAATTCTTCCTAATCATTTTGTATAAGTATCAAGTTGAATTTTCCTCTAGGGGTTGATTTTTCTTAGTCTTTTTCTGGAGAGAACTCGTATTTTCGTAGCTCCACTGTCATTTCTTGTAGGGATGTAATTGTATTGATGGAATTAATGAATATTGGTTTCATGTTCAGCTTCTAGATATTTTTCTCCTTCATAGTACTCTGATTTTCCTTTGGATTGGCCATCCTAGGAGCCTCAGAGCCCTTTTGTATCATTTACTCTTCTTCCTTTCACTTCTTATTCACATGCATCTCTTATTCTTGTCTTTTCTCTATTTCTGCATTTAATATTAATGATTTCTTGTTGTTGGATTGGGTTAAATGGTTGAAGTTATTTTGCAGGATCAAAATCATTATTTCATCATTGGAACATCTTTGGAAGTTCATAGTAATCATTGAGCCACTTGGATTAGTTTGCTTATTCCCAAATATAGATTTCTAGAAGTCCCTTATGGCAAATAACAATAAATTTATGCTATTTTTTAGAGCATGCTAACTAGATTCAATCAAGTTGATTCCACTTTCATTAGATAAAAACAAATTCTAGTTAATAAAAAAAAATTACCCCATTGCATTTTCACTTGATTAGGTTAGGCATTTGTTAAATTTACTAGCTCACTAGTTCTTGAATTTCTAGATTTTAGACTAGTAATCCTTTGATATATTTTAGCATGGGTTAACAGAGGAATTTTTGAATTATTTCAATTGGAATGGAGACCTAAGACACCCTAGTCAATAAAAAAATTTCTGCCATCCAATTTGGATTTGATTTTCTTGGTCATTCGGTGACTTATAGTTTCCTATAGTAAATTTGTAGTTTCCTGTAGTAACTACAGGATCCCCTGTAGCAGTCTTCCAACATGTATATACTTACCCAAGCTAACTCAAGAAGCTTGGTTATTATCCCTTATGGCTGAATAAATACCCCTAGGCTCTAAATCAATGACTAGGGAAGACTAAATACCACTTAGGACTTGCCTCTTTACCCATGCAAAACATTTCAGCGATTTGGGCTAATGGACAAATTTATGAAATGGATAATACAATGATGATTTCCACATCCAATGAACTCTGTTAATGGACCTAAACTCTTTGAAATGTAATTATTGATATTTACTTCATGATATTTACTTTATGCAATTATAATAGGTTTCTTTCCTTGTATTTTATTTCTTGCAATAGGTTAAGGTTTCCATTTCGAGCATTTAATTTTTTTCAATTAGTTTAGGATCTGATTTTATTACATTCACTCCATTACATCATGACATCAGGGGAAGGACAGATTGTATGTTGCACATATAGTGTTGATACCTCTTAATTTTGTACAAACCCTAGGTTGATAATAAAATTTGGTAGCCTTGGGTGTTGCAACATTCTTGTTTCAATACCTGTAGGTTTTAACCCCGTACAAAAATTACCTGCATACGAATTCTAAAACACATAAAATAAAAAATGTGAGAGCATAACACATAAAACACATATACACAGATATTTTCCCCTACATCCCAAATCTGGGACTACCAGCGCCATTTTTTCATTATGTTCCTTTCAATGCTATAATATATATTTATACATGCTGAAGCATCCAATACCATGGACTGAAAACCATCGCGTCCAAAACCATGGATCGCAAACCATTGCGTCCAAAAACATGTGTGAAAATCATGCTCAAAAACATAGGTGGGTCTGCCCAACCTAACATAGGTTCCAAAACCAAAATTTTCTGGGGCACTACCCTAGACCCCATAAAGTGGGGCTACCTGCACCCCTCAAACCCCCTGTGACCCCCCCGCTACAAAATCAACACAGTGAATGGGGGTCTCTGTCCCCCATCTAAACCCTGGGTGTTATAGACATATTTTGGCACTGCAACTCCAATCATAATGTCCATAAACCAAATGCTCCTAAGTCCCTAAAAGTGTTGCTTCACTCCCTAAAGGAACAAGGTCAGCTGATTACATCATATCCCAGAAGTTCTCCACATAAAACGACTCAAAACTGCTCAAAATCGGACCATACAGAATGCCCAGTGCAGAGGGTGCAATGCATATCACCTACTTAGTGTAAAGGGTGCGATGCATAATGGAAAGCCCTTCTGTAGGGTGCGATGGGTGAGAATGGACAAATGGTAGAGACAGTTTGCGAGGTGGAGGATTATAGAATCTTCCAGAAACTTCTCCTCTAACACTTGCCTCTCTGAATTCGCCTAGGGATGAGAAAGAGATCATCAATCTCCAAGTGGAATCAAGAACTATCAGAGAGAGGACACTAATCAAAAACCAAAAAGCTAACTCACCCCCTTACAATCATCTATATATGGATCCCTCATCACAGATATCCAGACGCTGGAATCTTGTATCTTGTAGAGAAGTGTTGTTGGTTTCCTAGTGTAACATCATAGTGTTGGGTGATCTAAGCTTTACATGAGGTGAAGAAGGGCTTTCTTTCTGGAGGATGATGCTGGGTCAGAACAATTGGTTGTAATTCTCTTTTCTATTCTTGATGTAATAAAGCTATTCAAGTTTTCCTCCACATTTTTGTATGATTGATTGTATATGCATTTGTGTGGTCTATACATATCTGGTCCTGTATTGTTTATGACTGTAGATCTCTGTTCTTTGATAGTATTATGCTGCTTTGATTCCACAGGTGCTCTTTGAAGCTGGGTAGATGAAGAAGAAGCGGCGAAGATCTATCAGAAAGGAGAGGAACCAGGGAAGGAACCAAGCGCAAGACTGAGGTTGGTGTCCTTTTTTCCCCTCTTATCTACTTCTCATAAAGAAAAAAGAAAGTAGTTTTAACTTTTTTATTTCTAAGATAGATACCAGTCTTAGTGGGAATAGCAGCTCCAAGTGGACACTATTCCTGGTAACAAAATGGTGACTCCGCTGGGGAACGAATAGATTGTTTGCTAGTCTATATTTGTTTGTTTTACAAACTTACAGACGGAGCCTGAAGTCAAGCCAGCTAGCCTTCGAACTGCATTTGCTATGCAAGTGAAAAGTAGATCAAAGTTGCTTCAGTCTATCTCCGGGTTTTGTTTATAAATTGAAAAATCGATATGCAAACACTCTAATTTCCCTAGTGGTGGCTCTAGTAACCTCCTTAGATCAATCCCTGTGATTTATATTTACTGAACATCACTTGCTCGGCCTAAATCCCTGAACTGAACTGCAAATTGTGACCAAAGACCAAGTAGAAGTCTCACACTGGTACCATCGCACCCTCTCTTCAAGGCATTCTGTATGCATCGCACCTCTCGTGTGTAGTAGGTGAGATGCATACTGGATTCCCTGTGTAACAAGTGCAATGGTTAGAGAAGGTTAAATTCGCTTTCAGACTTTGGTTTTTCTCACTCTTTTTAGATATATTCAGGAGTTTTGTTGTTTGTGGTCAGTATATCTCTGTGGAAACCCCCTTCCTTTTCATCATTCTGCCTCCATTGTGCAAAGAACTATAAATGTTTTTATGTATTATGTGCCATTTTCAGTTCTCTTTTACAAAGAAGTAGCGTAATAGAGCTGTCGTTTCTTGATATGAAAGTGTCGCAAGTATCATTTTCAGTCATAGAAGAGAATCCCATTGTTCTTGATAGTCAATTGTATTGTTACTTTTGTATATGATTTGAATTAGTAGTTTTTCAAGTGTCGAAAACAATTTTCAATTCGAAATTGTAAAAGTGTCGTCGTTATCTTCACTTCGTTTTGAAAAGAAATTTGTTAGTATTGTCACTTTAGAAAGATAATTTAGAATTGGACTTAGAATTCTTCTTGTCATTCACACATTAAGAAGGCTGAAAACAAATACACGCATGTGCATTTGCATTTAGACTGCTTGTCAGTTTGATTTAGGATAGTGCATTTAGTGTGTGCTCTGTGCTCTTTGTTGAAAGACCCTCAGTTCTCTTTCCTTAGTAGCTAGGATTTTCATTGCAAAAGAAGATTAAACAATTGTTTATCATCTTAGACTGCATTTTAGGAATTGTATATATAAATCACGTGGTGAACCTGAAAGGCAAATTTCTTAAACAAGATCAACTATAAAATAAATTTAATTAACCTAAAAATTCTTTGGAACCTAACGCACAACATCTAGAAGTCTAGGCTAGAGACGTATCCCGGCGTCGTAAAGCCTAGTAACTGTCGCTTTCATTGTTGGTTGGGTGATTCCTCCTCTTTGAGACGACAAGTGCCAGTATAGACTTGTGCTCCCACGTAACGTTGAGTATATATTGGGAGACCACAATAGGCTATATCCTTTATCCTTAGGAATCTGTGTCTACCACCCTATCGATGGTAATGCACTGAACACAGCATTCAGGAAGATTGACTGTCATACCGTAAAAAGTATTCTGCAATTTTGCGATTGGTTTGGTAATCCCTCTGTCTAGATTTCTAGAGTAGTCTCTTTAATTCCTTTTCAGATTCCTTAAAGGAAAAGTTCCATCTAAGCACTTGTCACTTCAGGCTCATTAAAAACCGAAGGCGACTAGAGTCATCTTTTGTTTTTTCTCGACTCTTAAAAATTTTAAAAACAAGTTGTGTCAAAGCGTCTAAAATTTATTTTAATTGGAATAACATCATTGTTCCCTCGTTGGTATTTAGGTTGAGAAAAATGGAGTCTACCAACCAAGGATTTCTCCTTGGAGGAAATCCTAGTCCTTTCTCCTCTTGGGGAGATGTTGGTGCACCCCATATGGCCACATTTTCACTTCCATGGTTGACGATTGGCTTGCCCGTATGGCTCTTCTCTACCTCTGTCATTCGGAATACCGTAATTCCTGAACAATCAAGTCTGCAATTAGATGACACTAGAGTTACCCCCAACCTTCTACTTCATCCATTTATCCCTCTCCTCCTTCCTCTTTACTTGATGAAGTTGGTAAAGCTAAAGATCAAGTAACTGAGAAGAAGAAGCGGAAGGAGAAAAAGGAAAAGAAGAAGAAGGAGCCAAAAGAAAAAGGGGGCAACCATGCGTCATCTAGTGAAAATCCTCACACTACTTCGTCTAAACCTAAATCTCCATGTGTCATTTGCAGAGGAGACCACTATCATCGAGATTGTCCTTACATCCCTCGGATCTTAGGGACTGGTCTCCTCATTTGCACAATCCAGTGTCATCAACCTCCGATCGTTTTGAAAGTACACCGTCAACCAGTGAAAGTGAAGTATCTGGACAGAAAAGGAATTTCAAATTTCCTTGTAAATTGTGTGAAGGAAATCACACCATCCGCCGTTGTCCCTTCCTAGACGAAGCTAAAAGCGTTTTGGATGACCGTCCTACTTCACCGCTACGGCTCCCTCCTGGATATAAGAAACTCTTTCCGAGTCCATCACCGGTTGAAAATTTGACTGACACGCCTTTGTGGTTAGTCGAAGCGTCTATCATTGAAGATAAACTCTCTGAATCCATACCAGACGAAATTCAAAAGGTCGAGGTGGCAGTTGACCCAGTCTTGCCTTCGGAAGGTCTATCTTCAGATGATATATTCACCGGAGAGAATAATAATGACACCATTCAAATTCTTTTCATAAACACAGACTCTGACGAACATGGGGGAAGTCTACCCATTCCTTTACCGTAGGAAGGAAGTTTGTCAGAGTCATATCCGGCTGTCTGTTCGGTCCCACCTCCAAGCAACCTAGTCATTTCCTTCGATTGGAATCTACTAGGCAGACCCCGTTTACCGGTGAGTGTACCATTCTGAATCATTATACAAGCTTACAGAATGGTCATGGTCGGTACCATCATAGATTAAGGGGCTTCTATGAGTATCCTTTCCTCAACTTCATGGAAAGCGCTTGGTTCACCATCGCTTCTGCCCGAGATGAGAAATCTGACAAGGTTCGATAAAGGAACCAATCGACCATTAGGGATCCTTCCCAGTGTGCCTATGACATTGAGAAGGAAAATTCTTTACATGAAAGTGATGGTAGTCCAAGGACCCCTAGATTATAATCTACTCCTTGGGCACGACTATATTTATAGCATGGGAGCCATTGTCTCCTCACTCTTTAGAGTAATGTGTTTTCCGCATGAAGGTCGAGTGGTCCAGCTCGTATACCAGCTTTCATTCCCCAGCTCACACATAGCTAATAGTCAAATGTCATCCCTAAATGGTCTTTTCACGCAAGGAATGTCTGATCAATCTCCAGTTCGCCTACCTGAAGAGTGTGAGTAATTTAGGAGGACATGACTGAAACCCAGGGGGCATGCACCCTAGCCTGCTTCGACAGGGAAAGTCTAGGTATAGAGTAGGTTTCCGCGAAGGAAAATGACTGGTCTGATACACATTTGGAATTAGACTTGGTTCCTTCGTCAAGGTTAGGAGGTTGGGATTCAAAACCACCCTTGTCCAAATGGACTAAGCCAGGAAGTGTTTATATCTGCTATGTGGATGGAAACTGTCTTTCCGAAACAAGAACTTCTATATGGTAACTAGGAAGTTTTTTCACTATACCTGCGGGCATGCAAACCTTTTTGCATGCAAGCAAAGAGCGACCATTTATTTTCATAGTTTGTAGATTCTTGAACCCTTAAACTCGTAGGATTGGTCGTTTCCTAACTTGCATAAAGAAAGGATCCGGGGAAAAGCTTTGAAAGGTGCAAGCTCCATAAAAAATGGCATCTATAGATGAGATATCCTTATTATATGACTGGCACGAGCAATTTTTACGTGGAGTTCAAGCTTGTTAAAAATTAAACATAAGCAATGAGCAAATGTTTCCCCCAGAGTTTAAGCTCATTAAAAAATGAACCGATTTCTAGTAAATAACCTGTGAATTCATTATCATTAGCTTTTAAGCCTTCGTCGTGTTCTCATCATCACCTCCATTTTTTTAGCCGATCATACACCTCCATTTGATTGTTTACCCTTTTGAGGAACAACTGCGATGAGTGATCTCGCTAGCCATCCTTGTGACACTGCCGTGATTAGAAAATTCCAAACCTTACCTGGAATCAGCTGCTACCTGAAATTATCACTCGTTCCTTAAAAAACGAGTCTCCTTTAAGCTCTTTTCACCTAACTCATAAAATATGAAAAGATTGTCGAGCGATTGGCCTCTTTGGCTCATTAAAGTCATCAGAAGTGCCATCCCTCCTCTAGATTTTAATATTTTTGGACCTGAGGGATTATTACACAAAAATATCGAGTGCTTGTCTTATTCGGCTCGTTAAAACTATAAAAAATTCATCCCTTTCGTATTATTTTACGCTTTTTCAGACTTAATGGATCATATGAAGAAAAAGAATCATTGGAGTTTCCTTTCCGTCCTTTCTCAGACTCTCTAAAAATGAAAAAGGACCGAGTTATCATTATTGTTAAACTCGTTAAAACCAATAGCGAAAAACTTGTCCAAATGGACGAGAACGAGTTTCACTATTGCTAGGCTCCTTAAAACATAGCAACGGGTTCGCCTAAAGGGCGGATTATAGAACAAGCATATGTTATCCTCCTCGAACTTGATAAAAATAAAGAGGTATTGGTCAGCAGTCACTGGGGAAAATTGGGAAGAAAACTTGAAGAAACTTTATTGGTAGCAAGTCACTCTTGAACATGACACTTTCACTCTGTCCGAATCGGGTTGGGTTATTTTGTTCACCGGTCATATCACCATTGGTTCGTCACACCATCCATCTTTGGAGTTAATGCTACCAATCCATTGTCAGTGTCGCTAGTATGTTAAAGAGACGTCGCTCAGAGTATTTGCCTATGTCTCATCTGTTGCAATACATTCACGCTCCATTCTTTCACGACCGCCACCCTGAACCTTGTATCATCAAATCGTTTTCACCTCCAAAATCATTTGCTCCGTTCTATTTCATAGATGCGGGATTCATTAAGGCCCTCCTAGGACGGGTCACTTCTTGTCGACTTCGGGTCATTATCCAAGAAGTTGACTTAGGAACAACCCCTTTCAGTACTTTGAAGCTTGCATGCCTTAATGGCAAGTTTCTCATTTTCGGCGACAGGGTTTACATCAATGAAGTTCGACCGAGAGATTTTACGTGGTGTTCAATGCCAAGTCCCTTTTTCACACCACGTGAATTGTACTATGGGTACCTTAAGGATCATTGTCATTATTGGCGATTCCTCTCGTGCATGTTAATAGCTTACATCATTGGCTAGTAATCAGGCGATGTCTTTCGATGTTCAACTCCAGAACATCTTTCACATGGATCGACTTGTACTCCGAGTGAATATTGAATGAGTTTTGAAGACCCCGGATCTAGTTTCATCCATCAGGGTTGCGATATATTCAGGAATATAAAGACATCAAATGTACATCATTGCCAAACAAATGATCATCCAAATCAAAGGATGATGAATCCGTCCGAATCATCAGTCTGCTACATAGACGATTATCTGTCCTATGTACATGAAAATGAATTTATAAAGTTGAGCATGGGAATGCCCGCCTTAGCTAGATCATGAAAAGTATTATGAAGATAATGTATTGTACTGTATCTTATTATAGGTCACCTCCCAAATCGAAAGAACTTCGGATCCTCATGATAAAGCATTTCACCCAACATCAAAAGATTAATGACCTCATGCTTTAGGGGGGAACTGTTATAGACATTTTTGGGCACTGCAACCCCAATCCTAAATATCCATAAACTAAGGGCTCCTGATTTCCTAAAAGTGTTGCTTCACTCCCTAAAGGAACAAGGTCAGCAGATTACATCATCTCCTAGAAGTTCTCCACAGAAAACTACTCAGGACTGCTCAAAACTGGACCATACAAAATGCCCAGTGCAGAGGGTGTGATTCATATCACCTACTTAGTGTAAAGGGTGTGATGCATACTAGAAATCCCTTCTGTAGGGTGCGATGGGCAAGAATGGACAAATGGCAGAGACAGTTTGCGAGGTGGAGGATCATATAATCTTCCAGAAACTTCTCCTCTGACACTTGCCTCTTTGAATTCACCGAGGGATGAGTAAGAGGTCATCAATATCCAAGTGGAATCAAGACCTATCAGAGAGAGGACACTAATCAAAAACCCAGAAGCTGCTCACCCCCCTACAATCATCTATATATGGATCCCTCATCACAAAGATCTAGAGGCTGGAATATTGTATAGGTTGTTGGTTTCCTGGTGTAACATCATAGTGTTGGGTGATCTAAGCTTTACATGAGGTGAAGAAGGGCTTTCTTCCTGGAGGATGATGCTAGGTCAGAACAATTGGTTGTAATCCTCTTTGCTATTCTTGATATTAATAAAGCTATTCAAGTTTTCCTCCAAATTCTTGTATGATTGATTGTATATGAATTTGTGTGGTCAATACATATCTGGTCCTGTATTTTTTATGACTGTAGATCTATGTTCTTTGATAGTATTATGTTGCTTTGATTCCACAGGTTCTCTTTGAAGCTAGGTAGTCGAAGAAGAAGTGGCGAAGATCTATCAAAAAGGAGAGGAACCAAGCAAGGAACCAAGTGCAAGACTAAGGTTGGTGTCCTTTGTTCCCCTCTTATCTACTTCTCATAAAGGAAAGTGAAAGTAGTTTTAACTTGTTTGTTTCTGAGATAGCTACCAGTCTTAGTGGGAATAGCAGCTCCAAGTGGACACTATTCCCGGTAACAAAGGGTAAAAGATAAATGTGATCCCTCAAGATTGGGAGATCTTGAGGGATTCACAATTGAATTCTATCTTCTGACATTCTTCTTATTTAGCGTTGATCCTCCTAATTCATCCTCTGGCCTGACTGTAACTGACACGCCTCATTCATCCTTTGTTGGTTTACGTTGTTTCGTCTCTAGGGAACAACAAATGTTCCTTTCATCATTTTTCTGCATAAAAAGGAATAAGAATTAGTTATGGTGGCTAATTCTTAATCGAGAGTAGTTCATTCATTTCTTATCATAATCCATCAATATGTTAGCGTATCAAGGCATAGAAGAGATAAGAAAAGAGGAAAAAGGCAATGTAATTGAGATTAAATACGTACCCATTGCATAACTCAACATACTCCCCTGCTTACCCTATTTCATGTCCTCATAAAAAGTAAATAGTTCTTATGCAATGCAGTTAAAGAGTAGGCTGGAGATAGAGCTTCAAAAATTGATCTAAATCCATGATGCTGAGCCAGGAGCACAAAGGTGGGCCTTTCTTTCCCTTCGAGCAGCTCATAGTCAGCTTGATACCAAATAAGGGGACTCTAAAATCGGCATCCCAACCAATGAGGTCATTCTCTCAAAATAATATTGTTGTGGGTGATCATCCAGGCTGCAACAACTTTGAAATTCCGATAATTAAATGGTTCCCTATATTTCACACTATTAGTGGAGATTGTCCATTCTGTGGATGTTGTAGAAATTCAATGGCGATTTCCTCATTGGGGGTTGAAATCTTGTAAAATATGTTGTCCATCCTATGCGAGCTAGAATTTCCCTAGCTCCATCGGAAACAACCAGTATTAAAGGTTCTCGACACATTGTTTTTCCTCCCATGATGCTTGAGTTCTTCCTACTTTTGCAAACGATTAGTGTAGTGGAGAAAACACACCAACGAGCAAAGTCGAGAGATGGAACAACAAGTAGTTGTAACAACTCTATTAGGTGATGTCTTTATAAAAATAAATACCATTAAATCGAGGACTGTTATAATGCCACACACTCTGTGATTATGGGATGTCATATTATTCAACAAAATCGAATAAAACGATGACAGCGCATGCATGAGTGTACTAGAGGTCCCTGACCCCTCTCAAAATTAAAGGTTGTCTACGACCGAATGGACAAAAAGATGACATTCTAGCGGAAAAGTACAGGGGCGATGGATTGAGTAGTAAAGGCGGCAGAGTACGTATATGAATGAAAGGATCATAAAAGGATATTGGAGTAATGAAAACAAGGCATGTAAAGAGAATTATTAATAAGTGATAAGATGTCGTGAGGTGATGCGATAAATAGAAAGGACACTATATGTAGGAGATGATACCTTACCACCATTATTCCACCTAAAAATGATGTAATTGATATTAGAAAGAATTAGCTCATGCATAAAGGTTCAAGGTGAGTTAGGGAAATAATCTCTCCGTAGAAAAATAGAAAAATAATAAGAGGTAATTGTAATAATTATTGATGTAGGAAGTAAAACTTCGATACTGTAAGTAGAGCTTTTGCTACCTGCAAGCATCCATAGCCTCGACAGAGTTGCTTTCTAACCCTTAGGAGCAAGGATCCTCTATGTATATTTAGGGAACTGCATTATGATGTCCACAGTAGAGACCAATGTGCTGGCATCGTAACTAGATGAACACATTTCCATTCACTGGGAAGTAGCGAAAGTGGTTAGGTTGGCTTGTGATGAGACCTCTTGTTCCAAGGATTTTGTCTCTTGATGCACCCGTTGGATCATATCCCCGGTGTGGTGGCCATAGTGGGAATGCCACTTTGCCACATCCCTATGAACATGGTATGATGGCTCATGATGAGACCCCCTATCCTCCAAATGTAGATCAAAAAATAAAATTGTTAGTGAATTT